>WAAB01024976.1:80560-182247 GCA_013389865.1 Piaya cayana
GATTTACCACCACTCTCTGGGCCTGGCCATCCAACAGTTTTCCACCCAGGAGAGTGTGTGCCTGTCCAGTCCAGAAGCTGACAGTTTCCATAGCAGAATGCTGTGAGAAACTGTGTCAAAGGCTTTACTGAAGTCCAGGAAAATAGAACCACAGCCTTTCCCTCATCCAGCAGCCGAGTCACTTTGTCATAGAAGGCTTGATTATGGTTGTAGAGTAGCCATAGTGAAGCTTGTCCAATATCAGTTTCTTGTGCAACTTGAATTTTGTTAGGAATTGCAAGAATACTGAAGAAAGTTTTTTTTTATTAAATGGGTCATGTCATGGCTTTTTAAAGCATCCATGTACCGGTTTTTGACAATTTTAGTACTCTTGAATGACTCTTCCAACAGCTATGGCTTTCAGAACTGTGACTTGAGTGTTTTGTTTTAGGATTGTAATAGATTGTAGTCAGTGTGTGCTTGATTGTAAGAGGGTTTATGTCAATTAACTGAATATTCTCTTCCTGTTGATTTGTCAAGTTAAGAGTAAGACTTGCACCCTCAATGTTTTATGGGAACAGTGGTGATTCTTTGTTGATGCAGTAGATGTTTCTCCTGATTTTATTAATTATGTCATACTTTATTTTTCAAATACAATATGTTATTGTCAAGCATATGCAAGTTATTATTTTTAAGAGGGATTTCAGATGAATATATGGTTTTATTTTCTTTTAGCATTATAGAATAAAACCACTGCTTATCAGCTCAGGAATATTAGTTTGTGTGTGTTTGTAATAATTATGTGAGTCAGCTGATAGAAGGGAAGCTTTATGTGCTATTTCTCTTCCAGATTTAACAGACAAGAAAACAGGTACAATTAATCATGTGGTATTAAGTTAGAGTGGAGCATATAGCTATAATGTCAACTAAAAAAGTTCCTGGTTTCATATAACATGCATGTTTTCTATTGACCAGCTATGCTGTGTCACGAGATTGCAGTCAACTAGTTAATCCTTAGGTCCCCAGTTGGCTCTTCTTAGGATATTTTTCTGAATGTGAGCTTATGCAAGATTTTCTCAGTCAAAATAGGCAGAAACAACATGATGTTTTATTTTAACCTTACATAATGGGTCTCTGAGATTTTGGGTAGGTGATATATTACAACTTCTCTCAGACTTGAAAACCAAAATGATGACTAAAGATCTCTTCAGTTCTTTTTTGTTATCGATAGGACTGTCCACATCCCCAAACTACTTTGACACCACATTTTCTGGCTACAAGAAATGACTGTGGTTTTATTAGTAGTTAATTCATTGATACATGTGAACATTTGATTTCATGCTTTTTAATTAAAAAAATATGTGAGTATCACATACCATCTAACTTTATGAAACATTTGATGTACAAACAAAACATGAATATCCTCTTGTTATTCTTTACTGTGAATGGACAGCTTTCAGTATGACATTTTGTGAAGAGGAGTTCAGATGCTGATGGTCTGGCTGTAAAATCACTATACCTCTTCAAATATACTTAAATTCCTGTGATAAGTGACTTAATACAGAGATACAGATTAGTGTTTGAAAATGAAATGTTAGTTTTATGACCTATGTAGCTTAATGCAAGTGTTAGTTTGATTTCTCAAATGAATACTGTTTCTTTTTTGCCCAGATTACATGGTTTACTGTATGTAATCTAAGACACAGACAAATGCAACGTTTGAATGGCTGCTGTGATGAGTTGGTTTTTTTCTGCCCTCCCCTCTACTGAATTTATTTTATTCATCACTGGGCTTTCAGAACTAATAAAACTTCTCACTGTACTTCTGTTGATTTAAAAGAAAAATACCCTTTTGTAGAATAATATGACCAATTTTCTGAACTGTCCTGGTTAACTGAACTTGCCAGTCAGGTTTCATTTGGTTAACATAGACACTTTTGTAAAGTAGTTGCATCAATTCACTTCAAGAGTAGCTGTACTCTTGCAGTTGTGTGTTCTGTTTTACCATTCCAGGTTTATTTCACCCAGTATCCAGGATGGGCATGCTGTTTGTTGTATACAATACTTGCTTTTAATGTAGTAGTCACTAAGTAAGTAGTAGAATTTGTAATTTGTAGTGATTGTCTTTTGATCACAGGACCTTGTTAACTAGAGGAATTATTCTCTGTCTTCCCTCTTCTTTCTCTTTTTCTCTCTTTTTTTTTCCCCTTTTTTACTAATTTTTAGGAGAGTGGGGGAACATATTGTTCCACATGATGCCAAACGGCAGCGGTTTCATTCCCAACATTCTGAAACAACTGTAGTTAACCAAGCAGTGCCTTTACGAGAAGAACGTAGATTCTCTTTCCCAGGATCAATTAAGTCTCCACAACCTCATGCACATTGCACAGCAGGTCTAACCAGCTGTGTCCCTCCATTGCAAGATACTTCGTTTCCAGACCCTATCGAAACCAGTCTCCCTGTGGCCAAAGATAAGGTAATACCCTTCTGCACCTGTGCATTGCATCTGCCATCTCAGTAGGCAGGGTCCAACAGTGCTGTGGAAGACCATAGAAATTTTTGCAAAGTTGTTTTGACAGTGTCATGGCGTCTTCATCACTGAGCTGCTGTTAGAAGGAATATCAAGAAATGTAGCTATACAGTGGTCCTGTATAGCTTCCCTGTGTGTTTTTTGGTTTGGAGCATCTTTGAGGGGGTAGGGATTTACTTGTGGTATTTGGTTTCCATACTAATGCCAGGAAACCTACATGTATGCTCCAGTAAGTAGAAATTGAAGGGATGGACCTCTTGTCACCTAATTATGAGGTTTAGTGAATCCTGATGAAATAAAGCCACCCTTGTAATGTTAGAGAAACTCATTCTGAATCAATACAGTATTGGACTGCTACAGGTGTCCCCTGTGTCTCTTCGGATGGCATAAAAGTTCCCTAACTGTTCTGGAATATAGTAGAAGGTGTATCCTGTAGTTGGACACTGGAGTTAGAACTGTGGATTTTTTACTCTTTTAATTTAGGGGGAAAAAAAAAACGTGGCAAATCAGTATTCATACTTAATCTGCACCAATGTGAAAGAAGATTTTACTTTTTAGCTTGTTGATTATACTGTGTAATGGTGTTGTGAAAGAGAAACAGTTAGTACCTTCTTCCACCAAAGATCTGACTACTTCTTTAATAGTTGTGGGCTAAAAAGACAAAAAGTTAACTTAAATAAATTTTAAATTTTTTTTCTTCTCCGTATTACTGGTTGGCAAACTGTTGATGTTAAAATCAGCAAAATATATCTCTGGTCTTTCCCAGCAGATACTGATGAGGCAAAATTATTTTCTGTGGATAGACAGAAACAGATTGAATTATGTATTCTAACAGATTGAATAAATTTAAATTTAAAAACTTTTTATTTCAGAGTTATACAACCTGAATTTAAGTGCAGTAAAACTCAAGACTATGGGAATAGGTTGTGTGACATGATGCATGACTTGTTTGGATTTTTTTTTTAATGCAGTCTTCTGTGTTTCATGTATGGCATTTCTGATGGGAAAGGATGTTCACTTCTCTGTGTCTTTACTCTTTGAATGTGTGTGTCAAGTTAAGTAAGCAGGTTTTGGAGATGTTTTGTGCATGTCAGCAACAGACCTGTGATTTGAAGAGAAAAGAGCTCTGCAGAACAGAACTCCAGAGGGAAATTCAGCGAATTTTTCCACGTAAGTTTTGAATTTGATTACTTAATCTCAGTTTAAATGTTCTTCAGGTTCATGGTTTTCCTTCCTAGTAAACTATAATATATCACATCAGTTTCTATTCTGCGGCTCTTCTGTTACAGAGAGCAGACTTTTTTTGGTTGGGTCTTCACTGAATGGGTTTGGCACTCGTAGCAGTGATGGTGACTTGTGCCTCGTGGTTAAAGAAGAACCAGTAAGTAATTTAAAACATATGATGCTATGATTCTGTAGTTAAAGCAAAGTCTGTTTTTAGAGGGTATGTTCTTTTATAAGGCCAAATTCTATAATAAAGGGATTTCACTATGTGTTTCTTAATAACATATTTTTGCACAGCTATGAACTCTATACCTGATAATGTTGCAAACATTAATCCGATAAACCCTTAAGCCCAACAAAACATGCAAAAAGTAAACATTGCCTTTACTCAGTAAGCACAGCAGAACTGAGAAGTAAATTGCCTAGAATAGTGAATAAAATTGTTTAGAGAACTTTAATTCATTTTGTGAATGTCTGGTAGTCACTTTATGTATTGAATGTGAGTTGTGCTGTCTTTCTGGTTTTTTGCTACACTAAATGTATAAGTAGGTTGCAGAATGTGTTGCTATATATGTTGTCGTATTTTCAGAATTAATTCTATTTGAAAACTAGAGCATGCTTACCTGGAATATCTAAATGAGAGATATCAACATTTTTCTTTAATTTTAATACCATATTTCAGGTAAATCAGAAGACTGAAGCAAGACATATACTCAGCTTAGTCCAAAAACTCTTCAGTACTAAACTTTGTAAGTTCATGGCTACAGTGAGGTGGTAAGACTATTGGCAATTCTTGAAAAAGTATTGATTCACAATTGTAACAAATTTATGTAATTGCATTTTTTCTAGCTTCTAATCACAGTGTTGCTTGGAAAAAAAAAAGCTGTAAATATTTAGTGATATTGCTTATCTTTGGATGAATGGATATTAGTTAGAAAAGACTGTTGCCTTGCAAACTAGTGGACTTCAAGAACAGTTAGTATCTGAAATGATTTTTGAATTGTGGACCACAGTTGGGCAGGGGGAACATAGTTTTCTCTAAGGGAAACATCTTTTAGTGAACCCTGACTACTATTTCAGGTTGGAGTGCCTTCACAGGGACAAGATTCTAAGCATTTGTAAAATATGTCACTCATTGGGCTGTGTAGAATTGATATTTTGGGGGGGAGTCTTGATACCAATAAAATAATTAACTTGGGTGCCTAGTGAAGGGGATATTAAATGTTGACAATACCAGCATATGTAGGAGAAGAGTGTCAATTCGTAATTCTTATAAGTTGTTTAGACTCCCTTCAGATGAGGAATTCATGCTGGCACTTCTTGACTTAAACATGAAGGCCTCCTACTTCAGAGAGGCTTTTGTACCATCTTTTGAATTATAAAAGACCCTCTTATTTATTTATATCAGTGACTGTGTCCCCTTGCCTCAGACTTGTGATATATTCCTTTATGCCACTCCTTATATTGCTGTTTTGAACAATCCTACAATAGTAAAAGGAACAAACCTTAAATTTAAATGCAGACTTGAAGATTTCTTCATTGCAAGTGTGCACACCCAGATTTTAACAGTTCACTTCAAGAGAGACTTGACAGATCCGTCACAGATATTTAGTGGGTTATTACTATTGTGTACTGATGCTTGCATAAAGAGTCCAGAACTTAGTCTGGGTTTGTGTAGGTTACATGTCATTCCAGTGCTTCTGAGAAGCACAGTGATAAAAAGGAAGCATTTAAATAAGCTATCACCCTCGGTTTTGGTTTGTGGTTTTTTTTTTTTTTCCTTCAAGGAGTTATTTTCTGTGACAGTTTCAAACAAAATCAAGTTTATTTGCCAGGGAATAGAAATATCAGACAAGATAGTCATGTTTGAAGCAATCCCTGAAAGTGGGTGGCTGTGCCATTGCTCATTTTTGATGCTTTCCTAATTCTTGGTTATCTCACAAGTTCCTTTGGTCAGGTTAATTTAACAAAAATGTTCTTTGAAAGATGAGGCAGGACAAAACACTATTGGTATTACTGCTCTTGTCAGGCTGTGTTAGTTGTGGTATGTAGACTTCTTAGATCATCTCTACATGATTTTAAAAATTACTTAATGGGCATGAACTCCTATACCTAGCTGTCTGTCCTTCTGCTTGTGTGTGAATATTCTGTGGATATAGCTGACAAACCAAAGTTGTTTGGTAGTGTTCACCTGATTCGAAATGAAAAGACTTTGCCATATGTGTCTTCCCATTTGGATTTAATTCGTTTACAGACTGTAGAAAAACTATGCTGAAGTTCAGTACTTCTGAAACAAGGGAGTTGCCCAGTTGTTTTTTTTTAATTAAAGCTTATTTAGGCAAGTATAATTGCTGTCATCCATAATGCCAAAATGTTAAGTGTTAAGGTTCATCTGTGCCAAAAATCTTTTAAGAATTGCAATTTCATTCCAACAGGATTCTATATTTTTTTGCAGATAGTTTTTAATAGCCTAAACGATATAAATCTTCTGAAGATTCCAAAATTATTATTCCAAAATAAGGGCTATAAGAAGAGTATGATTCTCTGCTTATTTCATCTTAATTCCATGATTCTTTGATAAATTAGGAAGCATTCCAAGTGCCAATTACATCAGTGTCTTTCACAGTTTGTCTTTCTTTTAGGTAAATGATTCTCAGAACTTCTAAATGCTAACCCTTTTATCCTTTATGTATAGTTAACTATGATTGTTTTATTAGTGTTTCATTCTAGGAGGTTTGTGAAGTGGATTAGATTAATTAAAGCTTCAGCTTATTTCCATTTCAGGCTTGCAAAAGTGTGAGTAAGGTATTTAAGCCTGTCAGATTTGAAGTTTAAAGCAAAGACTTTTCTGTGTTGTCATTCTCATCTACAATACCGACTGAAATAAAGATGTATTCTTTTTTTGAATAGTCTAGTCACAGAGTAAAGTAGGAAAAAACTTCTGGTATTTATTCACTGCTTTTGTGGGCTGTGTTAGTCTTAAAGGCATGCAGTGTATTTCTCCTGGAGCAGAGTGATGTAAGGATGGCAGAAATACGTATTCTGTTTCAAAAAGAAGCAGAGTATATCTAACTTTGACTTATTTGTTCGTATACCTGCACATATCTATGTTTTACAGTATTGACTAACATTTCCAGAACTGTATATTCAAGTCAGTGTCTTTCAGAAATGTAAGATATGAAATGTGAACTTGGAGTGATAACTGCTGCAGCATATTGAAGAAAGTGTAATCCAAACCATTGAAATTAAAGTAAATTATGTATGCTTCCTTCAGATTCTTCTAGGCAGTATTCATTTGAGAAACAGCTGAACAGTACTGGTTTACTGGTGCTTACTGTCTGAGTAAATAACAAACCTCGTTTTTGCTTAGTTGCACAAAGAAGTGGAGTAATGTTGAGACTAGGATATCAGTGTGGAATCTGCTTGATGATTGTCTAGTGGGGAATGTGCAACAGCTAGGACAAGAAACTGAACTTGAACTTGAGTGAATGACCTTGAAGGGCAGTGCAAATGGGTGAACAAATCCAGGCATGAACAGTTCATCCTGTTGTGGGTTGTACCCTCCTAGATTCTTCATAACTCTATTCAGACTTCTGTGTCACTCAGTTTCTCTGTATAGTATAACCCTTCTAGTGAGAGCAGGCTACATGTGCAGGATACCAAAGATCTTTCTGGCATATACCATGTTTGGGATTAATATTTTGTAAAATTTCTTACTCTTGTATTATGTAGAAAAGAGAGATTTAAGCTGTTTGATCTGAAGTTCTGCGTGAATATGTTATTTATGAAAAGGTGCTTAGTCTTTGAAGTAGTTGTAGGTTGTGTTTTTCGCTAGTTTATGGGTGTTTTGTTTCACTACATCTGAAACAGCATTTGTGACTTTTCATAGATATACCCAAACTGTGGAGCAGCTCTGTGGAATTCTTTACATGTATTTTGGTGTAACCCCTCTGGTCTTCCCTTCAAGGTCAGATAGTCAGTTTCCTAAAGCACTCAGCCTGTATGTATTTCAGAATTCCACTTTCTGTGTTTGTAACTGTTTCTTCCCTTGTCTGTATGTCAGTCTAGTGTACACTAGAGATTCTGTTCGCAGTGTCATAGAATCATAGAATAACCAGGTTGGAGAAGACCCACCTGATCACTGAGTCCAACCATTCCTATGAAACACTAAACCATGCCCCTTAGCACCTCATCCACCTGTGCCTTAAACACCTTCAGGGAAGGTGAATCAACCACCTCCCTGGGCAGCCTGTTCCAATGCCCAATGACCCTTTCTGTGAAATTTTTTTTCCTAATGTCCAGCCTGACCCTCCCCTGGCGGAGCTTGAGGCCATTCCTCTTGTCCTGTCACTTGGGAGAAGAGGCCATCACCCTCCTCTTTACAACCTCCTTTCAGGTAGTTATAGAGAGCAATAAGGTCTCCTCTCATCAGTATGAGCCAAGAAAGAGGGTACCAGCAGCAAGTTACTGCCTTCTGACATGTTCTTTGCATGTTTCACTCCGGAAAACAGATTTGTATTATGTTTTGGGATTTGTTTTTTCTCTTAGCAAGCTAACTTGGCACTAGCCTCTGTCAAGTGTTGGGAGGCCTTTACAGACAAGGATGTGTTTGGAAATGGATTGCTACTAGAATGAGTTCAGTTATCTTCTGAAGGGCAATTGAGAAGGGCCACGGAGAAAAAAGTTGGATTGTTATGGCACACAGACAGATACCCACCATTGTCTACCACGTGCTGAGGTGTTGGGCGTCTTTGTCTTAAATTTAGTAGTGAAAAGAGGCAGAGCTCTACATGCTTATCGCTTTGCTTTAAGAATATTCTGGGATGTTGGAGGAGGATTCCTTGGATGTGTCTGCAGGTACAGCTTGGAAGAGGGGATACTTATGTAGGTTGTACTAGGTGGCGTGTTCACTCAGTGTGCGTTGGAGTTCTGCAATGTTCTTCCTTGAAAATTTGTAGTTTAGTAAGATGATTTTTTTTTTGAGTGCCTGTCTGTGTGTTGCTTAGGATCATACAACATATTCAAACTCAGGCAAAGGAGTACCTCAGATTAAGTCTGTCTAAATGTATGTATCCATAGAATACTTTCAGAATTTTGCATAGTAGAGTTTTACCAGAGCTGAGGTTGTCTTCCAAATGCAATGAAGATAACAGTGTTTAATAGAAGTTGCTATTCAGACTGATAGAAAATCCTCTTTCTCCCTGCAGAAGTGAAACTTTTATTTTAGGATTTATTTAGTCTGTATTATACCTAGCATTTTCATACTTATTTATGGTAATTTGAAGTTAATGTAGAGAAGCAAGAGGGTAAAGTATAATATGACATATAGGCAAATTCCAGAGGTCCTAGATTTTGGATTAGAAGAAATTACTGAAATGCTGGTTTTGCCTGAATTCATATCATGTAACCTATTGGCTCTACTTTTCTTTGTCTTTTCCATTGCTTTCTTGGGCATGCTTCTCATTCAGGATTATGGGCAACTACTAAATATAGCCTGAGATATCACCAAGAATAAGGAAAGCACAGATAATGACTGACACAACAGTTTTGGGGAGCTGAGTGCTGAGTGCTGGTTTGGGTGACACTGAGTCTGGCAGAGCTTAGGGTGCTTGGGTTTGGAAGGTCTGATATTGACCCTGTTTGTCTGTTCTGTGTGGATAATCATATGAGGTGCAGTCGTGTGATTGTATATTTATTGCATGTCCTACCATCATTAAATCAAAAGGCAAAAAAAGCTTATCCCATCTTTGATAGAAAATGATATATTGTTTTCAGTAACAATTTGATAGGAAATGCCTTTCTTGATATGTACTTTAGCAGACAAAGAAACAGTTTTTAAAGGAATTTTTAAGCACAATCAGTGCATAGTGAGTTATGTTAATATTTTTGGTCAGTAAAGTGCATAATTTCAACTGTAAGCAAACGGGACGTGATTAAAAAGTATGGAGCTGATCGTGTGCCCATTCCTACAATGTAGTGCTGGTCTGAAGTATCTGGCCATCCTAGAGGATCCTAGGAGCATTTTCTTGCTCCTTCTTTTGAACCCTAGTTATTACTACTCAGGATTTCTATCACAGGTACAGCTCAGTGAAAGTGTTGTTATGCTGAAAATTCTTGATTATATTTCCCACAGAAAAATAATCCACAAATGTTTTTTTCTAATGTTTAGTGCATGTTTTTTCCACAGTTTGCTAGATTGTATTTTTTATGAAGTTTGCTAAAGGTTACTCAGTTTAGCACAAGCCTTCTGAGAATGTGTTTTGCTAAGTGTGATTTACTATAAATCAGTCAATATGACTCCACTTTTGGTTCTTGTTTTAAGGTCAGCATCTTACATGAAACTTAATAGCATATTTTTCTCTCTTTCAGCGAGCTACATTGAGCGACCTCATCTGATTCGAGCAAAAGTGCCAATAGTGAAGTTCAGGGATAAAGTCAGGCAAGTATTGTGTTCAACATAACTTTTAGACTCTAAGAGGGGAATGTAGACTATACGTTGGTTCTGTCCATGTGAGCAATCCCACTGAAGTTGTGCTTTATATATTTGTGTTGTACTATAACTGTTTTGCAGTTTTGTACAGCTAGTGTGCAGTGGCAGTCAGCTGGCTTTCTTGATGGCATGGAACAACTCCTGTGGTGGAGATGAGATGCTGTTTAGTTTCTGTGATGTGCATTAGTAGCAGCATTTATTTCTGTGGGTTATCTCCAGCTGACAAGTGGTTCATGACAGAAAAACAACAGTCAGAAGAAAACTGTTGTGAAAGATAACTTTGCTTGCAGCGTAAACCTAACTATTGAGCTTCTTAAGGGCTAATTCACAGCGTTTGCACTATACAAACAACACTGAAACAAACCAGTTTTTGTGACGATGTTTTCTTCATTAAAATTTTTTTTGTTCATTTTACAAGAGTATATTGTGCTGTCTTTTAGGGAGATATTCTGTAGTATTCCATCTTCTATTCACAGTGTTAGGTACTATTCTGTGACCTTTTTTTTAGAAGAGAAAGTAACTGGAGAGAAGTGGATATAACGTATGTTGCTGTATTCATTGTATCTTCATTATTAAGATGTGAAAGTGAATAATTAAGAGATATATTAGGACAGAGAATGATGTACTTCTTACTGTCTCTGACAAGTGTCTGATAGAGGAAGAAGTTGTGCAAAGCACTTAAAGTGGTCAGGAGTCTGGGCAGTGTTCAAATCTCCCTCTCTTATCTTCCTACTTAGCTTTTGTAAGATTTCCATGTATCACCTTGATGTAATAATATGGCTTGATTAATTTTGTAAATAGAACTTCTAGCAACTATCTTATATCGATTTTATCCTGCCCGTATGCTTCTAAAGTTTTGCAAACCTGTCTGTCTTTTAAAAACACAAGCCCACTTCTCTGGCCTCTCTATAAAATGTATTGCAATGTGCTTTTATCACAGTATACCTTTGTCAGGGCCTCTCCTGTGATAAACTGTTGTGTTTGCAATTTGAACTAGTAAGTGTCATGTATTTAAGCTTTTCTTGCATTTAAGATTATATAACACTTGTGATAGTTTTTGCTCTATGCTTTTATTTCATTTACACCATGTTCCATATTTACTATGTATTCTTGCCTATCTTTTAAAAACTAGAATAATTTCTGTCTAGTAACTTTATTCTCTAACTGCACATTGAATAAGTCATAGCATTACAGGAAGAATATTATTTTCTAAATTAAAATCAGAAAATAAAAAGAAACCTGATGTATGGAAGTGATTATGTCAGAAGGTTGAAATCTTTTTCTTAAGCATTTACAGTCCATATGACGGTCACTTGTGAAAAACAGTAACAGTCACGGTATTCCTATACCTTACAGGCAGGATTTAAAGAATTCTGTATTTCCTAATAAATAAAACTATAGTTTTCTTAGACTAGAAGCTGCCCACTAAATTCTTCAGAGAACAAAACCAGTACTGTTCACCATCTGGTTTCCTGTGGGTTTTTTGGGTTTTTTTTTGTTTTTTTGGGAGGGGAGAGCATGTCTAATAACATGACTTGGGTTGGTTTTTTTCTTTTTTTTTTCCTTTTTTTCTCTTACATAACCTGTTACCTCCACCCATGTTTTGTCTTTTTGTTTAAACATCTGTCTCTTTCCAGTCTTTTTTTTGCCTCTGTCTTGTGTAGGTTCACACCTATGCCTGTATGCATTTTTTTTTTTTTTCCAAAGGGGTTTTGAAAAATTGATAGGCTAGAACAAGCTTAGTGCCCTATCCAAACACAGAAACTAAACATGACAAGCTTCATGTGAAAGTCATTTTTCTTGATGTGCTGCAGCTAGGACAAGATAGTAGCATTCAGTGGGAGATATCTGTGTCTGGATCCTAGCGTGTTGCCAGTCATCCATATATACCTGAAAACTGCCATTTCCTACTTCCTTGAATAGCACTGTAACAGTAAGCGAATATCCATTGCACTAAAACTTAGATCTTGGTTTTTTAGTTCCCAGGAAGTAATTGCTGTGCTACCAGACAAGCCGTTGATTGTTTAGCAAGATTTCTGTACTACACAGGATTAAAAACCTGTTACATTTGATGTACAGTTGACTCTTCCTCTCCTTTAGTGCTCTTTGGTAGATCTTGAATCCCAGCAATACAAAATCTTTTTCACATGCTATAACTGCGACAGCTTTTAAAAGTGCATATTGAAGTACCAGATAACTACAATAGAACTTGCTTAGCAGCAGCTGCTAAATAGTAATCTTGTCAGTGGGGGATAGTTGGAATTAGGCATGTAGCTTCACTTGTTTCTTTGTTGTGTTTGCACATACAACTAATATTCTTTCTAGGGTATATGCTTATTTTTATAACTGTCAAGCAGTAGCTCAAGCTTACTTATTTCCTGTACTATGATGTACTATACTTTTAAAGCATCTAGAAAATAATGCTCAGAATTAGTTCAGCTTTAAAATTATGTAAAATTTTTTATGCAAAACATGTTTTAGTATAGTTAATTATGTCAAAAACCTTTTGTAGGCATCAAATTAATGTGTCTTATCCAGTTTAATAAATTCCAGGTCCATGTTCCCTTACAAGAATTAAAGCAAATCCAAAGAAGTATTTAGGAAAATAAATCCTGTGTAACTGAGACTTTGATATAGAAAATGGAAATAGCTGTACATTGCGGATAACTACTTCTTTGTCAATAAAAGGGTCTTCTTGTTGCAAGTCACAGTGTTGGTATAGCTTATTAGTTACTAATTTAATGTCATTTCCTCAGTATTGGGAATAGTTAAGCTCTGTATGTGGCATGTAATTCAAACTTAGGAGTGGGGTCTGACACAAATAAAGCAGGTAGTACTTTTTTGCCTTGTTCTTTGCTGTTAACAGCATGAAACAAGTTATTAAAACTATCTTATCACAAAACATGCAATATTTACTTATAAACAGTTTTCATTTCAAAGAGCTTGTTGATTATTTCTGACCACCATTGTAGAAGAGAGACTTACATTTTGACTTTTTCCAGTTTATTGGCATGAATTCCTAAAATGATACCTCGGAGAATACTTCTGTCATCAAAAACTGTCCATAACATATCATATAGTGAAAGTCTCTCTGGGAGAAATACTAGTTAAAAATCTGAAACATATTTGGTATATTGTTGTCCTAAGGTCTAAATTTGGATCTGCATTTATTTTCTATGTAGAACAACAGTTACTTCTTTATAACAATGGAATTCAAATCTATGAGCAGTTTGAGTACTATAAACAAAACCAGAGCAGAAATCACAATGTCGAAACTCTGTTTGAAGAAAGTTGCTGGACTATTATCTTGAAGTTATGTTTCTCTACCTCTGTCTGTCACTAAATAAATATTCTGAAGTGGAATACCATAATGCTTAATTCTTTTTCTTGTCTCCTCCCCAATAGCTGTGTGGAGTTTGACTTGAATGTAAACAATGTTGTAGGAATAAGAAATACATTCCTTCTGAGAAGCTATGCATATGGTAAGTTTTTTATGTATTTTCTTATTTATATAGACTTTGGTTTTGAAGGTTGTATTTTGATATTGATATACTGTTAATGTTCAGTTGAATATATTAAGTTAATATATATATAGAGTTGCCTGATTAGCTATTCCAGATAACTTTAAGATAACTTGTTTTTCTAAATTTATGGAGAAAACTGATATATTGGCTGGGTGTTGAATATTATAATATTCAGAAGATACTTATTAATGTCCATATATCTGCTACAAGGACTGCTTCAGTGTTCTGCAGATAACAACATCATTATACTACTTCTTTTCTAGTGGTATAACCTCCGGTTTATTTTATTTCCTTACAGCCACTGATAGGCAAGTATGGCCAGCTGTGCCCATATACTGTTATTTTTAAAATGGAAAAGCAAAATACTGCTGCAGTTCTTGCATTGACTCAGGAATTTTGCATTTTTGGGAGAGACTGTGAAACAGACTTCTGAAGGGAAAGTAATAAGAACTGCAGTCTTAGTGCTTAACTAGGTTTTTCTTACTTAACATCACAATGTCATTTCACAGATAAATATGTAAGGTGTGGACCTCAGGCTAATTCTTCTAATTCGGACTGATTCTTCCTTTGTGGTTCCTCCTTTAGTACCATCTTTAGTTATTGCATACAGGAATTCATTTCTATTTAGGGTAGGAAGTTAGCAGTAGAAGTTACCTTTACTAGTTAATTTTACCAATATTTTAGTCAGAGTAGTTTCAGTGTTCCATATTGATGTTATCAGGAGTCTACACCTTGTCCTGGATCAGCTCATTAACTATAATTTCTTCACACATCCAGGCATGCGTATACCTTGGGAAGAATTTTTCTCCGAACTTAAAAAGGTTAGGGAAATATTCTGTCACTCACCACTGTAGGTGAGGAGTTGTTGTTCCTGGCATCTGTGACAGACTTCCCTTATTCCCCTCTGTAAGTTGCTGTAGGGCAGACAAGAGTCCAGATGTGAAAAAAGCAGTGGAAATGGTCCTAGTATCCCGTCTTTTCTTCCATTCTGCCTTGGTGCTCACTTTCATAAAGCCAGCAGAATAAACTTTGTCTCCTGATGCAGGACAAATATTATTTTCTTGAGGTCAAGGAGTGAGTTAGTATTTAAGGGAAACTTGTAATTGAAAGTATCTCCTCAATGTGCGAGACTTCCTCAATGTGCGAGACTTCCTCAGTATGCAAACTGCATCAAGCATAATCTGTCTAGTTGTCTGAACCAAAAGACTCTCAGGTGATATAAGGCAGTCAAAAGCGGAGAGTTTTATCAGTCTGTCTCTTCACATACTTCTAGAAGGCATAACAACCAGGATGGATAGCATTAAGAGTTAGCCTGCTCACTTAAATTTGTGGCTGAAGGGCTTTGCCCTGCATGAGGTAAAAAAATCCGCAAATATACCTCCCATGTGGAAGTTGTATGGGTCTCTGTGTTCTATTAGAATAAATAAAATGCTCAGGCAAGTAGAGACTTATTATCTCAGTGAATATAAAAAAAATAAATATTTGTGGATGCTCTTTGTGGTTTGTTTTGTTTGGTTTTTTTTTAATTATGTTGGTGCATAGGTGCTGTAGTAAACATCAAAAATGATATGGCAAAGGGAGGCAGAATGTCCACAAAAAGTGTAGGTAGATTAAGGAGACCTACAATCTGAATTATATGCTTTTGTTTTACCAGTTATTTGCCAAAGAAGGCATGTCTGCAATTAAGTCAGCAATTGATGGCAGGTGTTTTTCAGTTAGTGAAAGCTGGAATTTTGAGCAAATTACTGAGCATTTTCTTGAGGAGTTATCTTGTTGACTGGTGAAAAATCATCAGGAAAAGTTTGCTGGTCATGTTATGCACTAACTTTGTTATGTAGCTATTACAGGTACTAGCAGATGAAGCCTTATCTTAGAATGAGGTGAACTGAAGAGAGATGTTTTCTACTATGAAGTGCACAGAGTTCTATTTGGAATTTGAGCGTGTTTACATTCTGCTGTCATGGAAAAATCCTATTTCAGTTAATGCATATTCATATGATGTATGTACAGTAATTCTGCATCTGACAGTTACTGTACTAATGGTCGTATTTATTTTACTTCAGCCACTGGTCAGTAATTCTGGGAAGGAAATGACTGGTGCTAAGGAGTTTTGTTGTTTCTAAGGGGCCTTCTAGGTGTAGGACATGGCTGCTGAGAAAATGAGTACTGCTTACAGGGACATGTGTGCTGAACTGCCGTAAGCAGGTTGTGAGGAAATGGGGTTTTTGGAATAATGGAGAGTACCCCAGCTGGTGCTGTTGTAGAATATCTGTTGTCCTGGGTGAAGTAATTGTCTGTTGACATATTCGTGTCCTGATGTGCAGAATACAAAACTTTGTTGTTGGATTAGAAAAGATACTCCAGAGCTTATAAGGTATTGTAAGGCCATTTATAAGGCACTTGACTGAGCTGATGATCTACTTCCACATATCTGCAAGTAATAATTAAGTATACTGCAAGGTCACTGGGAGGTGGTGGTGAGTGACATCTCCCTGCGGTATATTAGTACCTTAAGTAAAAAGCTATCTGTTTTCCTCAGAAATTCAGAGGATCATACGTGGAATATGACTGGCTTTGTCTTTCCTCATGAAAACAATGTGTTGTGATTTAATAGGTTATTGTATCTAACATCTCATCTACATAAAAAGCTATTGAGGACAAGGCAATTTCAAAATTAATGGTTGTATGCAGGGGTTACTGCTTTCATGGGTCTTGAGAAAAATTTAAGAATTAGTTCTGAGCCCTTTAATCAGGAGATTTGATTATTTTCCCTGTCCTTGAATTTTATATCAACTAAACAAAATAAGAAAAAAAACAGATATGGTCTTTCCTGGCAGCAGGTGAATTCAGGGATAATTAATACAATGAACTGTGGAGAACTTAAAAGTAGAGTGTAACACTGCTGCATCAGCTGATGCATCCAGTTTTGCCTTATCTGCAGGTTACCTGGCACGCCCCTTGTAATATGTCTGTGGATCTTAACTATTCAAAAGACTGTTTTCAAATGCATTTTTTTTGTAAGATCTGTAGTAGTTGTAGAATAACTAAGTAAATTCTATAAAATGATTGCAAAAGGTAACTTTAGAATACAAGAGTATCATGTCGATCAAGAAGCAGCAAATGTTGATTGATTCTCATCTAGTTAAATGTGCTTTTTTTGAGATGTATTTATTTTGCTTACAGTTGAGAATAGAGTTCGTCCATTAGTACTTGTTGTTAAGAAGTGGGCAAGTTTTCATGGCATAAATGATGCCAGCCGTGGTACTTTGAACAGCTACAGTCTTGTATTGATGGTTTTGCACTATTTACAGAGTAAGTATTTTTTTCCTTGTTGAAATTGTCCCTTTCAAATTCGTATTTGTGTAGTTTTCCTCTTTAATAAATCTAAACATCAGCAGGAGTCATCTTTTACAAAAAAAAAAAAAGAAAATAAGGAAGATTTACTCCATTTCCTTAGTGCTGCATCTTTCTTTAACGAGTGGACCCCTTCTCTGGAGGCAATTACAAGCTTTAAGAAAATTAAAAAAAAATCCATGTATCTGTAGGACACTGTAACTGTAAAATAAACTCAAGCACTAGTTAACAGATTCTGTGGTTTAACATGGGGGAAAGCCTGAAGATAACAATTTCAGTGGGTTTTGGTTTGCTTTTTTTTGTAGTTTGGGTTATTTTTGAAGGGGAGGGATTGTCATCTAAGAAATTGTTCAGTGCAGTGTGAGTTCCTTGATTACTGGGAGAGAAGTGGCTTCAGAAAGGAAGGCACCCATGAAGTGCACATCTAGTGGAGCAGTGTGCTTGTAGAAGTTATTTTCTTAATTTCTGTCAGTTCATGTAGAGATTGTATGTTTTGCTGCTTATTTTCATTGTACACCTTTGGTTTTTTTCTTTTTTTAAATTGTACTGATTATTTATGTTATAATAATGACACCTGGTTCTTAACATTTTATGATCATATTTGTGGACAAACTGTGTAGGCAGTCATTTTAGACTTTTCCCCTTTGTCATTTTCTGTGTGGTTTTTTTAAAATTATTTTTTTAATAAGGTAGAAAGAATGTTCAGCGCCTGACAGATTGTTTGGCCTGGAATGTAGATACTTGGTGTAGTGGGTAGCCAACTGTTTTTTTTGTTTGAAGATCATGCTACACCCACTCTGTAGTAGGTGGCTTTTTATGATAGTTGACTCAAGGTGGTGGCTGTCTTTCGTTGAACAGTATCAGCAGTAGAGGACCTAGGAGGGTGTTCTGTGTATTTGGGATCCATTTGGCTGGGTTATGTCTGAGTCCTTTGATTCCCATACTGTGCTCTTGTTAATGTACTAATCATGAGGACAGTAAGATCTAAAGTTGTCTATCCAGTGACTATGTGAGGGGTTTTTTTCCCTTTTTATCTACTATCGTGGAATTGCATATGTTTCTTTGTTTCCATGAAAATAAAATGAAACTGATGTCACACCTCTCTGAAACCATACTGTATGTGACAGAGTACTTCTATGTAGATCTTCATGCACACTAGGAAGGAGGAGATGAAATGACAGTGAATTTAATGCCACAGTGATTATTAGATACAAGACTGAAAATGTTGGGGACTACTGGATATGAAAAGTGCTGTGCAAAGGTGAAGCATAAGCTAGAGTGGAAAAAAATTATCTTACAGGAGCTAAAAGTTAGTGACTGTCTTTAGCAGTGACTTGATAAGCATGTTACACTTTCAATGAAAATAGACCTTTTCACTTGGAAATTTATTCTCCAAAACTATTTTCATTGTATTGAAGTTACTCTGGAGACCTGCCTTTGGTGCTCTGTACTGTCCTGGTTAGCCAGTTACTGAGCGGTAGAAATAACACATGAAAGGGAAGAGAGTAGGAGTTACAAGGAAGTGTAGTCTTGCCAGAATGCTAACAACCCTGCAAGCATGAGGGCATTTGCTTTAGCCATTTGTGGCAGCTGCCACAGCTATCTAAGGAAGCAGGGGGAAAGAGTTCAAATAATCCTTTTCAGGCAAAACCATTCAGTCAGCTGCCTGGGGTGGATCAGCAGTCTGCAGACTAAAGAAGAGCCTGATACCTGTGCTTCATTGGTCTTTTTGCTGAAAAAGGCTGAAGTGTGGCTCTGGACATGTATCCAGCACTAGCCATTTAGATCCTAGTGTTTTGTTCATGCATATTTTAACTTTTTTTTCTTTTTTTCACTTCTGCTACATGCATGTGATGCTACTGAAAGTAGTTTGTGTCCTAGTCATAGAGTTCTTAATCGGGCTTTTGTTGATGTTGCTGGGGAGAGGAAAAAGATAAAAATAAAAGCTTTCTTTAGCACTAAGTAGTATTTGCCCTGTCTTCACTAGGAAAATTTCTTTCCTTTACGCTCAATGTGGCTTGAGTTTATTTTGTAGATACATCATGAACTTTCCTCCATGTAGGAGGTCCAACTGTTTTGTACAGTAAGAAAAACAAAAATGATGTGGCAAATGCTAGTGGTAAGTGGTGACTTGTACCCTTAACTCCATCCTTTTAGTATAGCATAGAGACCCTGTAAAATATCTTGATTGACTGTATTGCTCAGATTTTGTTGCATTTTAGTTTGTCCTGGAAATTATCCAGGGTGCTGCAGAAACAAGATGCTCTCACATATTTATAAATTCCTATAGACAAAATAAAAATACTAAAACAGCTTTGATCATATTCTTGGCAATCCTGCTGGTTAATTCAGTATACTCATTTAAGATATCCTAAACATATTCTGAGAGATTTGCTGTTCTGAGTATTAGTCTCCATGGAAAAAGGGTTCTGTAACATCTCATCCCATGAGACTGAAAGGTAAATTGAGTCCCAAGTCAAAGTCCTGTGTGCTGAACTTAATTACTGTTCCTCCTAGTAAATTATGTAGACCAACTTTTTAAAAAAAACCGACATGCTGAAGGCATGATGTTAAAGCTTTAGTATGAAGAGCGCTCTAATAGTTCTGTAGCCACTCTAAGGCTTGAATGGGATGTGAATACTCAGGATTTTTTTTTCTATCTTATCTGTAGGACCATGTAACCTGGGAGATATTTTTTTTTTTTCCCCTGTGATTTGTATTGTGCAATAAGTGCTGTCACCATCCATGATTTTCATAAAAATTTCAGTTGTTTAATTCGTTTTGCATTCGTTAGTATTGCTAATGTCTTCATATTCTTTATTACGTATTTGCCATTTAGTAGACCAGCTAACAGTGTTAGACTGTATTTATGTATTTTATGGAGATTTTGCTAGTAATGCCTACTAAGTCTGTTGGGTGTTCTCTCTTTAGGTTACTTTTGGGGACTCGGTATGTAATACTTAGCAGCTGAAGAATGTACTTCTGCAGTATCTGGAGACTTCCTATGCTGTGATAGAATTGTATCATTTTAGATGGGGGGGTGGAGAGGTGGGAAAAGACAGTGAAGCTCTTATTTTCCCTTTAGGGAATCCAGATAAGTTTCTTATAGCCATGAATTATGAATTTTAAAAGTGCTACTCAGCTACTGTAAAATTTTTCATGTCTCCTACAAATAGTAGTATCTTAGCAACAGCTTCCCTTAGCCTAATTAACTCCTTGTATTACTATATACAAAATATAGTAATAGAAAGATATGCTGGATCATGTGTTTTGTAAAATGAAAGTTAAAGTTCTTGATAGGTGTTTTTAAGATGGAATTTCAGTCCAGCCCTTTGGCATAGTTGATGTTGTATCCTGTTAATTATATAAATCACAGCAACTTTGAACTTTTTTTTTATAGCCCTACCTGAACCCATCCTTCCTTCCCTCCAAAAAAATTACCCAGTAAGTGTTTTTTATGAATTTACTACTTCATATATATGTGTGAAGCTGCTTATCTAAAATATACGAGTTTTTAAATATCATTAATGGATTAAGTTAAACAGAGTCTGTAAGCCTGGTCATTTATACACTAAACATGAATGTCTGAAAGGTTTTTTGCTGCTTTTGATAATTTCTTTAGTGAAAACTGTTTGTTAAATGTGAGATTATTTCACACATGGGTGGAATTGAGTGCTAATGAGAGCTACTGACGTGATTTTCTTTATGCTGGTATGAAAATATCCCTTTCCAGTTCTTATTTCTTAATATGTTAAGTAGTGTTTTTTTCTGTCCAGCTGTGGTGTTTCAGAATTCCATGCCTTCCCCCAGTTGTTGGGTTGCCTGATGTTACTGGGTGCAGAGAGTGAATGAAATGTGTTTACCAAGGAGCCTCTTGAAACCTTTCAAAATTGAGCCTCAGTCCAACGGGAAAGCACCTTTTTAGGATTCTGCCATTATGTCAGATCATACGCTTATTTCCAGAGGCCTCTGTGAATCAGGGTGTTTTGATCCTCTGCAGAATCAGGACTGTAATTAGTGAGCCTTAATCTAAGGAAGATAACCTAGTAATAAGAGCAAGCCTGTTAAATATTTGTTTGGTGACAAAAGAGCTATTGCTGAATAGTTCTATGCTATAACTTATTTATAGAAATTTCTCAATTCCTTCCTCCTTCACTTTCCTTCATCTGTCACTTAATTTTTTCTTTATTCATAGTTGCTGTAGTTTGGTGTCCTTGTCTATGTATGTGTTTTTAATGTTGCTTTTTAATGTTGAGGTAGTATGAAAAAGTAATTCTTTCTTCTGCCGAAGAAGATTTCATGCCGAAATGGGAATAGCTGATAACACTGCACATCGCAGAGAGAAAATACTGTGGTGTCAGCCATGTTGGATAATTAGGATAATTGAGATGCAGAAAAAAGCTTTGAGCTGTACTACACTGCAATTTTATTTCTGTTTATAGTATATTTCTCTATTTTGTAGCATACCTATGCTAACTTTTTTATGGGAGGATTCATTTATTTTTTTTACTGTACTATGTACCTTCTACTTTCTTTATTGTCAGTGCTGAAATGCAGTTGAAACCGTTTTTCATTTCTTGTACACTTAGCTTTATCTGATGTTTTTTTCTGATTGCTAAGTTTGGCAATTATGTTTGCTTGAAGCTTGTATGCTGTAGTATTTAAGTTTTGTGCAGCATGTAATTTAAAGAAAACAACTATAAGCATGTTACAACTGGTAAGTTTTGGCTCCTTTGTAATAATAATGCAAACATTTATATTTATAGCATTTGAACTGCATAAGGGCCTTCAGAGCACTGTCCAAATATTAATGGTTTAAATGGTTAGAGCAAAAAGTATAAAATATCATATGCTGAAAAACCTAATGAATTTGAACTAAATATGAGGTTTCATCTTGTGTCATGTGGAAGTGGTATATCTTTTGCAGTTTCCTGTGTTTCTGAAAGATTGCTGTAAAAAATTTTTTTTGCCCTCTTTCAATGTAGATTTTTTTGTTATTAGTTACCTTGCATTTGGAGGATGGACTAAATATTCTAGGATTAGAATATTTTATACATGCATATTATAATGCCAAATCAAAAATATTAATTAAGTTTTTTTACAAAATTATGCTAGAAATTTGCAATTATGGTTTTGGTCTGTTGTCTCCACTAAGAACCTAATTAATTGCTTAAAAATTGTGAAAGTTACAATTTCTGAATACTGCTCGTACAAAGAAATTTAAAATCAAAGTGAGAAATACACCAAAACAATTCTGGTTTTGTAGCTTGCAGTAGTTATTACAAAGCATGGGCAAATGTCAGTATCCAAAGAAATCATATGTTTTTCTTGTAGGGATAGGTTGTCAAGGCTTGTTTCAACTCTAGTGCTGCTGAGTACTGCTTGTTCCTGAAACAAACCACAAACTGCTTGTTTTAAACTGTAGGGGCTGTGTAGAAGGGACATGGTTACTCTGAGAGAGAAACAAAAGGCAGATGCTGTGCCTCAGTATCTCCTTATTGCTGATGTGAAGGATGAGGAGTCCTGGGAAGCTGCTGGCTCTGCCTACCTGTGCATTCTTTTGCAATGGGAGCGTCTACCCCTGGTACCAGGTGCAGCCGCTAGTTTAGAGGAATGTTGTGTCTAGTCAAGTGTGGAGTTGGGTTCTGGGACGTCCTGCCCCTCCAGTCAGATGAGGTAGCCCACAAAATGTATTAAGTTGGACTGAAGTCTGTGTAGAACTTGGCTACAAGTCAGGACTCTTACACATGAGGTCTGGAGAATTTATGGTGGCTTAGGCTATTATGGCTTCTGGTTGTTTTGCCTGTGAGTTTGCTAGTGGTGATGTTGTTCCAGCTTGGAGAGAGAAGGGAACATATGTTCCAGGGCAGCCTGGCATATTGACCTAAATCCTGATAGAGGTGGGTCTCCCCTAGTGCTCTGAATTATGAACTTCATGGACTACCACAAGCACATTTTTGTTTCTGCTGCCTCAGCTTCCTGAGCAGCCATATCTCACAAAGGGAGGGGCAGAAGATGGGATGGCACTTACTGTATCTGCTTCATGAATGAGAATCAGACCTTGAACAGACACAATTTGCTTCACTGTTTGAGCTGCACATTTTTAAACTCTAACCACAAGTTAACTGTTCATTTGTTAGACTGGGGAAGGCATGTGCAAATACCTCTCGGAGGTGGCAAGATATTATGCTGGTGTTACCTGCACCTGGGATGCAGAAAGCCTGTGCAGCGCTACAGGCTTCAGAAAGAGTGGATGGAAAGCTGCCTGTCAGAGAAGGACCTGGAGGTGTTGGCTGACAGCCGACTGAACGTGACCCAGCAATGTGCCCGGGTGGCCAGTAAGGCCAGTAGCATATTGGCTTGTATCAGGAACAGTGTGGCCAGCAGGACCAGGGAAGTGATTGTTCACCTGTACTCAGCACCGCTTTTCAGTTTTGGGCCCTTGGCTATAAGAAAGACGTTGAGGTTCTGGAGTCTGTCCAGAGCAGAGCAACGAAACTGGTGAAGGGCCTGGCTGGAGAACCAGTCTTCTGAGGAGTGGCTGTGGGAACTGGGGTTGTTTAGCCTAGAGGAAAGGAGGCTGGGGTGAGACCCTTTTCAATGTCTATAACAACCTGGAAGGAGGTTTTAGAGAGGTGGGTGTTGGTCTCTTCTCCCAGGTGATAGGATGAGAGAGAATGGCCTTAAGCTGTGCCAGAGGAGGTTCAGATTGGGCTTTAGGAAATGTTTCTTCACTGAAAGAGTTACTGGGCACTGGAATGGGCTGCCCTTGGAAGCAGTTGAGTCACCATCCCTGGAGGTATTTAAAAGACGGGTAGATGAAGTGCCCAGGGTTATGGTTTCGTAGTGAACAGGTGTGGTTAGACTTGATCTTAAAGGTCTTTTCCAACCTAGTGATTATACAATTCTATGAGACTAAGAGGCACTAAGCAAATTAGGATTAGTTTTAAAAGAAGCTGATTTTTTTGCCTTCTGGAGCAAGTTAAGAAGGGGATGAATACAGGGAATGCCTACTTGAGAATAAGGAAGTTTCAAGTATACTTTGTAATTCTACTTTTTTACTAGCCTCCCTTATGTACAGAACCTATAAGCTGTAACTTGTTCTGCTTATCTAGTTATTCCCAGAGTTCCTATGGTAGGAAGAAAGCACTGTTATCCATTCTCAACAGCAGGTAAATGGGTGCTGTTGCATTTTCATGGGTTGTCCATGACAAAGGAGAAAAATGATCCTAGATATCCTAAGGCTGGTCTGACCTCTTGCTCACTTTGTTTTGCTTTGTTAAGAAATTAACTTAAACTCCATTGTTGGTTATTGATACATTGAATATTGGTCTATCTTGACAGANTCTCCACTAAGAACCTAATTAATTGCTTAAAAATTGTGAAAGTTACAATTTCTGAATACTGCTCGTACAAAGAAATTTAAAATCAAAGTGAGAAATACACCAAAACAATTCTGGTTTTGTAGCTTGCAGTAGTTATTACAAAGCATGGGCAAATGTCAGTATCCAAAGAAATCATATGTTTTTCTTGTAGGGATAGGTTGTCAAGGCTTGTTTCAACTCTAGTGCTGCTGAGTACTGCTTGTTCCTGAAACAAACCACAAACTGCTTGTTTTAAACTGTAGGGGCTGTGTAGAAGGGACATGGTTACTCTGAGAGAGAAACAAAAGGCAGATGCTGTGCCTCAGTATCTCCTTATTGCTGATGTGAAGGATGAGGAGTCCTGGGAAGCTGCTGGCTCTGCCTACCTGTGCATTCTTTTGCAATGGGAGCGTCTACCCCTGGTACCAGGTGCAGCCGCTAGTTTAGAGGAATGTTGTGTCTAGTCAAGTGTGGAGTTGGGTTCTGGGACGTCCTGCCCCTCCAGTCAGATGAGGTAGCCCACAAAATGTATTAAGTTGGACTGAAGTCTGTGTAGAACTTGGCTACAAGTCAGGACTCTTACACATGAGGTCTGGAGAATTTATGGTGGCTTAGGCTATTATGGCTTCTGGTTGTTTTGCCTGTGAGTTTGCTAGTGGTGATGTTGTTCCAGCTTGGAGAGAGAAGGGAACATATGTTCCAGGGCAGCCTGGCATATTGACCTAAATCCTGATAGAGGTGGGTCTCCCCTAGTGCTCTGAATTATGAACTTCATGGACTACCACAAGCACATTTTTGTTTCTGCTGCCTCAGCTTCCTGAGCAGCCATATCTCACAAAGGGAGGGGCAGAAGATGGGATGGCACTTACTGTATCTGCTTCATGAATGAGAATCAGACCTTGAACAGACACAATTTGCTTCACTGTTTGAGCTGCACATTTTTAAACTCTAACCACAAGTTAACTGTTCATTTGTTAGACTGGGGAAGGCATGTGCAAATACCTCTCGGAGGTGGCAAGATATTATGCTGGTGTTACCTGCACCTGGGATGCAGAAAGCCTGTGCAGCGCTACAGGCTTCAGAAAGAGTGGATGGAAAGCTGCCTGTCAGAGAAGGACCTGGAGGTGTTGGCTGACAGCCGACTGAACGTGACCCAGCAATGTGCCCGGGTGGCCAGTAAGGCCAGTAGCATATTGGCTTGTATCAGGAACAGTGTGGCCAGCAGGACCAGGGAAGTGATTGTTCACCTGTACTCAGCACCGCTTTTCAGTTTTGGGCCCTTGGCTATAAGAAAGACGTTGAGGTTCTGGAGTCTGTCCAGAGCAGAGCAACGAAACTGGTGAAGGGCCTGGCTGGAGAACCAGTCTTCTGAGGAGTGGCTGTGGGAACTGGGGTTGTTTAGCCTAGAGGAAAGGAGGCTGGGGTGAGACCCTTTTCAATGTCTATAACAACCTGGAAGGAGGTTTTAGAGAGGTGGGTGTTGGTCTCTTCTCCCAGGTGATAGGATGAGAGAGAATGGCCTTAAGCTGTGCCAGAGGAGGTTCAGATTGGGCTTTAGGAAATGTTTCTTCACTGAAAGAGTTACTGGGCACTGGAATGGGCTGCCCTTGGAAGCAGTTGAGTCACCATCCCTGGAGGTATTTAAAAGACGGGTAGATGAAGTGCCCAGGGTTATGGTTTCGTAGTGAACAGGTGTGGTTAGACTTGATCTTAAAGGTCTTTTCCAACCTAGTGATTATACAATTCTATGAGACTAAGAGGCACTAAGCAAATTAGGATTAGTTTTAAAAGAAGCTGATTTTTTTGCCTTCTGGAGCAAGTTAAGAAGGGGATGAATACAGGGAATGCCTACTTGAGAATAAGGAAGTTTCAAGTATACTTTGTAATTCTACTTTTTTACTAGCCTCCCTTATGTACAGAACCTATAAGCTGTAACTTGTTCTGCTTATCTAGTTATTCCCAGAGTTCCTATGGTAGGAAGAAAGCACTGTTATCCATTCTCAACAGCAGGTAAATGGGTGCTGTTGCATTTTCATGGGTTGTCCATGACAAAGGAGAAAAATGATCCTAGATATCCTAAGGCTGGTCTGACCTCTTGCTCACTTTGTTTTGCTTTGTTAAGAAATTAACTTAAACTCCATTGTTGGTTATTGATACATTGAATATTGGTCTATCTTGACAGAATTTCTCATTAAATCTACCCTGTACCCAGTTTGAAGTAGTAATCTCATTTTGTGTGTAAAACTTTCCAAACTCATAACAGCAACTTCTCCTATAACAAGTGTCTGTATTTCAGAAAGGCAAAGCACCTTTTGTTTTTTCTGCATCTGGTGATCAGCAACTCACAGTGTTTAAAAAAAATAAGTTGACTAACAATCAGAAACATACGATTAACAGTTTGCTTTAGTTAGTGTAAAAAAATTATTTTCTTTCAGATAAATAGTTTTAGTTATGCTTTATTGGTTTTTTAAGATTCACTTTCATTGTATTATAACAAGTAAAACAGCTCAAGACAGTAATTATGTATATGTATGTCTCTTAAACTGGATGATTAGCAGTTAATAATTTTAAAACCTGTAGACTGTAACTTGTATTTTACTGGTGCACTTGTATAGAATAATATATGTTTATTTTTTCAAGGCAAATGCCTTTCTGAGTAAGGACAATTTATATTTGCCTGACNGTCATTGGGCATTGGAACAGGCTGCCCAGGGAGGTGATTGATGCACCTTTCCCTGGAGGTGTGTAAGGCACAGATAGATGAGGTGCTGAGGGACATGGTTTAGTGTTTGATAGGAATGGTTGGACTCGATGATCCGGTGTGTCTCTTCCAACCTAGTGATTCTATGATTCAGCTATGGGTGGAATATGGTATGTTCTGTGCGCCTGAAAAGAGCAGGCTTTCAGTTTTACCACTGTTGTTAGTCATAACATGACTTTTGATCAGTTGCAAACTCAGTGAAGAAACAGAAAAACTAAATATCCAGACTATGCTTCTATCACAATTACCCTTTCTGAAATATAAATTTGTAATTTTAAAACTCTGCAAGATTTTGTAACTTCCTATTTCATTAACTGCTAAGAAATCTTATTGAAAAATATCTTTGGATAAAGTTACAATTATATTTGTTGTTTTGTTACTAATGTAATAACATATTATTTCTTACTCAAAGGGGCGTAAACACACTAATAAAAATTGTGATCAATATAGGAAAATTAAATAAAATCTGCTCAAAGTCAAGACTGATAGGAAAAAAAGAACACCCTCTCTAAGACTGTAATACTACTGAAGAAAATGGCTTGTTGTTTATTCTGAAAAATAATATCCCAGATTCTAACTTGCTAGCTGCTTAGTAAGCCAGCCTCACTCCAACGGCAGATTTGTCTTGCAATTGAGAAGTTCTTGTGCATTTGCACATTCAAAGCTTAAAAAAAACCCCATCATGATCTCTGTTTCAAAAATGTCTGGTGCCTCCAGGCATTTAGAGATGTCGTAGTATGCATCTGTTGTAGTAATTTCATTGCATTTCTTTTTTGTGTTGTTTGGAGGTCAGCTGCCCTTGTTCTTAGTCCTTTTTATTCTGCTGTGTCCATTACCTCATGACATGTTATACTGCTAATCCTAAATCAATTTGTTGTGACTTTTGTACAGTTTTGGGAAGGGACAAGGAGTGACTTGTACTCTAATTAATCTGTGTGATTGCTTTTGGGATAAAAACTGTGTGTACTGTGTAACATAGCAACAAGTGTTACCTTCTTGGGTCTTTATATACTGCATATTTGCTTTTTGGGTGTGTCTCCATGTCTTTGATATGTTCTGTTGGATTGTAACCTG
Organism: Piaya cayana; assembly: GCA_013389865.1. Lineage (NCBI taxonomy): Eukaryota > Metazoa > Chordata > Aves > Cuculiformes > Coccyzidae > Piaya > Piaya cayana. Next base: position 108,861 of record WAAB01024976.1, read on the forward strand.
TTAAAATTTTGAGCTTTGCTAACTATGATAGTATTTTATAAGCAAAGTTTATATCTTGCAAGAACAAGACTTAACATTTTCCATAGCTGGAAGAATGGCGTGTTTTCCCAGAAGGTTTTATATAAGATTCCAGGAAGTTTTGCTGGAACTGATTAAAAGAGGATGAGAGCTGTAAATTTCCAGTCCTACTGATTTGATTGCTAACCATGCTTTTCTCAGAGGAAACATTGCCAGCTGTGAGCATGGAAGTATTATTACAGTGTATTATAGATCCACTGGTGTTCTAGAACCTTAAATTTCAGTCATGCCTGATACTATTTAAAATAACAAAAGAGTAAGAGGAGAGATACAGAGTTTCTGAAGATATTGAAAAGGTTCATAAATCTACATAGATATATTTCTTTATATGAGCATAAAGCTTGCTCTTGTGTATCTTGGGTTCATTTTCCTTAACGTAAACAACATTTCTGTAAAATGTAGTATCCTGGTATCACCATGTTTTAATAATTGTTTCTTTGGCAAGGCAAGGTATGTTCTTCTCCATGAATCTCAGTCACTCAGAAGAATGTAAAGGATGTGATGGATGCCCAAACAGGAGAACAGAATAGCAAATCTAAAACTATGTTAAGCTGGGAGTAGGCAGTAGTGACTTTTGTTTATAGCAAACCTGACTTCCCCATCCAAACCCTGGCTTCAAAGAAAATCGTACTTCAGCTTAAACAGAGTTCTATGTATTCACGGATTTTATATAACTTTTAAAAAAATTATTTATTTCAGTTAAGTTGGTTAGAAGAGGATGCAGGTTCATATTAGAGCCAGAGGGTTTCATGTGCAGTTGCAACTCTGCTGTGGGAAAAACAAGTCAGACCTTTTTTTTTGGATTACTTGTGTACAGCAGTTATAGGAACTTGGTCATAAGTTTGTTAGCTCCACCTTCTTAGTACATTCAGTTGCAGCCAGCTCAGTGCAGTTCTTACTCAGCTTCTGCTTCTCTGGTTTTCCTACTATGTAAATGCAGGTCCAGTTCAGAGATTTTCCTATGTTAGAATTCTTTGGAAAGCAGAAGGCAAGGGATGGTCACAGTCACTATGGTGCAAGGTGATTTTACTTGTGTTCAGGGTGTATAACTAGTATTCAAACAAGGAGCACACGAGAGAGAGTTCTTTACTTGTAAGTTGTCCTTGAACTTCTAATAAGCAAATGATAGGCAGCTTTTTTGTTGTGAAAAATCTGTGCACTTAGATTAAGGCTCTGTGTGTGTGTGTATACATGCTCTCTGATTTTATTTTGACAGGAATCTTTTGATCCTACCATGCAGTTGCATCTTGTTCATCAGGTTCCACGTACCATTCCTCCTTACCTCTCAAAAAATGGATCAAGCCTTGGGGATTTGTTAATAGGCTTCTTCAAATATTATGCCACAGAATTTGAGTAAGTAATAAGTTCATATCAGTGTTTTAGAACAAAACTTTGATTCCTTCTATGCAGTATGTCAGCACTTCATAATCCTTGAGAGAAAGTATAGCAGTAATGCAGGAGTCCTAACTAGCAGGTGAATAGGTTAAAAGACCAAGTGACAGTAGGAATCCTGAAAAAGTTTCTGACATCTTTGGCCTAGCTAAGTGTCCTGTCCTATAAGATAGCTGCAAGAAGTTAGAGAACTTTGCCCTGTGAAATTAGATTGGTTTTGTTAAATTACACTATTCTAAAACTGCCTATCCATGTGTGAGAAAAATGTATTGGTTTTAGTTGTAGTTTTAGGAGTGGATTGTGATATGAATTATTTGGACCTGAATAGCTGTGCTTTTCTTCTGTCATGCTGAGTCAGTGAGAATAACTGACCAGGTGATTCTGTACTTTGACTATAATATTCATCAATACAGGCCACGCCTAGTAAAGAGTTCTCCCATATGTAGCCAGTCTACTAACCTTGTTAGTTTGTTAGAATCGAAGTGTCATTTTGGCACCTGGTCTTCCTTGTAGAAGAGAAGGAGAAGCTGAAGTGAGGGTATCTGAGAAAGCTGTAGATTGCAAACATTTTACCAAATTGTCACACAGGATTTTCTTAGAAAAAGCACTTGTCTGTATAAAATATCAAACAGTTATATTTCAATAGTGACTTTTTTCTGAGGCAGTTGGTTCATAAGTCTTTCTGTTTTGTATGTGTGCATTGCTTCCAGCTTCTAGGCAATGGATGGAGAGCAAAATATGTAACCGTTAGAATTTTTAAAGTTTTATTATTTTATGTCAGTGTAAGAAATGAACAATCATTAAATCCTTACAAGAAAGCATCATTGGGGTGTGCACCACATGTGGAATATGTCAGCTAAATCCATGTGGTCTGTGGCAGTTAATGAAGTAATTGAACTTTTTGCATGCTTGAGCCTGATTCTGAGTAGTTTTCACATGAACGATTTCCCTTCACTGATCCATGCAGATCAGGGAACAGTCTTTTGTCATAAATGTTTCTTCTGAGAACCTGTCTTTTCAGCTAGCAAGGTGCTGTTTGCTAAACAGGTAAATTAGAAGACACTGCTGGAGGGTATCTGTAGGTTCCTAATTTCTGTGTGGCACTGGATGCATCCTTTATTACTTGTCTGTATAATAAGGTGTTAATCTTCTAATATATGAAAATAAATACCTTTTTGGTTAAGGACAAAGTTTCTGGTTTGCCTGTGCAAACTAGAGAGAAGGTGTTTTCTAAATGCAGGAAAAATACCTAATTTGACTTTTCTAGTTGTGTTAGCGAACATATTCAAGGACATATTTCCACATTAAGTCAGTGGATCATCCAGGAAGGCTTTTTTTTCTCCCTCCTGTTAGATATGCGGGATATAATAAGTATGAAGACTAACAATGGCACAGTATCAGTACTTGAATTGGTGGTAATCCCTGAATATTAATTTTTGTTATGATTGGAAATGAGGAAAAAATGTTACCTAAATTTAATTACAGAGACACAGAGAAGCTTATTGCTAAAGTAAAACCTGAAAAAGTGGACAGCTGAGATAGGACAGTTGTTGATGTCAAGAGAAGAATAGATTTAAAAACAAACAAACTCTGAATATCTATCTTATTTTTCCAGTGTCAAGTACTTGTTAAGTGTTTAAACAGTTGACTGGTGATATTGTGTTTAAAAAAAACCCAAACCAAAACAAACTTGTAAAAGGTTTTCATTAGAATTCGTATCTTGAAAATGCTACATAGCTGAGAAGTGGTATCAAGAAGTGATGCATCTACTGCAGCCAACTGTGTTAACTCTTTCTGCTACAGAGATAAAACTTAGGTGTGTCATTTGCTTGATTTACGTATCCCTGACAGCCATATATCCTCTTCAAAAGGAGTGGGGAATTTGTCTTGATGATACTAAAATTCTGTATAGTTTTGTGAAAACTAGTGATAAGCTGTTGAAGAGAAACGCAACTTAATACCCATGTTGGGTACAAGGTGAGCATAGTGTTAAACATTTTCAAGTGTGTGATAGCCAGCTGATGAGAACAAGTACATCATGCTATCCACAGCATCTCTTATCTTTGTTTTGAGGTTGCTGGTGGAAACAATATGATGGGTGGGAATGAGGATAAGAGTTAAATACACACAACACAGGGCTCTGTAAGGCTTCCCTTTCTTGGAAGAAATAGTATTTTATTTTTGTATATGTTGAATATTTTCATTGCTGTAATTATTCTTTTTCAGAGTTGGTTTCCCTGTAAAACACACGTGTGTGTGTTTTTATGTACAGAAATTTTGAGATTACATTTCAGATATGGTGACTATTAAGTTATGTCACATTTAAATTACCTGTACTGTGCCAGTGAACTTTCACTATTGTACTGTAATGTGTTTGATGAAAAGTTTACTAAGGAGAATACTACCACAATTTTCATAAAAGTGACTTTTTTAGATTCCTGTCTGTGGAGTAGGGACACAACACTACCAGGTTTGATACACAGGATCTGTTTTGCTGAAAGAACAGCATGCAGTCAAGAATGGTCAGATCATGTGTGAAGATAATTTTGGACAGAATAAGTTGTTGACGCCACCTGCCTGGAATGCTTAACTGATCCACTGTTTTGCATGACTTGGTCAGGAAGATGAAGAGAAGATGGAGATAAATTGTCTTAAGCTTTCCCCTCAGTCTAGCAAAGGCCAGTATGTATTTCAGTTAAAATTTGTATTTTATTTTACTTGATGTAGTGAGTAATATTTATAGGCAGGAAGTGCACAAAGAGTAGGGCACAGAGGAAGAAACAGTAGCGAACACACAGGAAGAAACAGCAACCTTGCATGCCATGCAACCATGAATAAGGTTATTTCCGTGTGCTGTGGACTTTTGCTGTATGCTTTTAACCTGCTTTGTTTGTTTATCAGCTCTTTCAGAAAATTGCTGATTATCATGTATGCATAAAGCACATGTTCCACATTCCTACTCTGGGCTTTCTGGTGTGTCTCTAAGCAGTAATTTTTAACCTCCTTTCATAACTTACCGGACATGTGATTTGAAAATCCGTGTATACATTGAATGTACATACTGCATATGGCAAAGCTTTATTTGCTGACATAGCTGTATAAATAAATTGTATGAGTAGATTGTATAAATAAATATAGGTTGCCATAAATGTTCAAGTCTCCATAATTTTACTCAATAGCTAAAATTATGCTTATAATTCCATTTTATCTTTAAATTTTTCAAGCTATCAAAGGTCTGTTGAACATGCAGGAAGTGTGACCAAATGTATGGAGGTGTTCTTAAAGTATTTTGGAAACTGGTCCCTGTTTAGCAGGCCCTCTGGAGACAGAGTGTCAATTTCATTTCTGCAGTTGTGAGTGAAGGCAGCAGGTTTTCACTTGGCTGCCTCTTTATATAGTGAAACCTTGAAGCAAGGCCTTACGACCCTGAACTTGCTACTAGGGATCTTACAAGACTGCCCTTTAGGATGGTACTTCTGCTAAATTTATTGTTTCAAATTAAATAGCGGTTGTTTAAAATCATTCACTGATTAAATTTTATTTGGTGGGCATGATAAAATATCGATGATATTATTGTGACAAGAAGAAAAAAATACAGTTGTTCATGGATTTATTCAAGGTAGAATTGATTAGGTAATAAGGGGATAACTATTTAATAGTATATTTAATTCAATATGTTTTCAACTTGTACCCATCTTAGTGTCTATGAACTTGGCTTTGACTTTTAAGAGTGGTCTGGAGAAGATAAGCTTTTCAATCTATATGTAGTGAATTCATACACATACCTGGAAATACTAGTCTTTTTCTTTCAAATTCTTGCTGCCTTCATGAGGAGCACATACCTAATGTGGGCAGTGGAACTAGAAATAACTGATAATTAAAATAGCTGCTTAGCTGGTTATTGTTAGCTTATGGATTGAAGATATGTATGCAGTGAATATTTGCTTCCTGTTGGTAGTAATGAAGGTTTTGTGTGCAAGCCAGTCCTTAAAATTGATACACAAGTCACTTGCTACTAGTAATTCAATTCTAAATCAGTTTGATTATGGTACCAAGGCAGGGTTAGTGAAGGTTTAGGAAGACTATTACATAAAGTAAGGGGTTTTTAAGTTTAAATAAAAAACTGCTTAAATAGCTAGAAATGTCACCATTTTGTTGCTTTTTTGATAAATTTGTGGATTAGAAATGCATTTTTTTTTTGCTGAGGAATCAAGTCAAGTATAACCTAGACAAAAAGAGGTAGAGAGAACAACTGCATTTTTGAAATGAAACAATGTTGCATAGTTTAAAGAAACATAGATAAAATTCTCTGTTTTGTGACTCTTCCCTCCCCACGCAAGCGTTCTGGATCTCTGATTTCTCAATAAGGTTTGAGAAAAAGCAGAGGAGTTGAGCTGTCAAGTTCTGCTTATGACCAGTGTTCTGGAGCTGCAATCTTGCAGTCTCAGCTTCTTTGATCTTTTGCATGGTTTTTCTCTGCCCTTTTTGTGGCTTGCATTTTTGACAGTTAGTCTGAGTTCTTAAGGTTGTGTTGATGGTAGTTTATTAAAAAGGCTTGATAGAAAAGTATTTGGTGCTTCTCTCTAATGCTTACTAAAGTGGTCTAGGAATTAAGGTGAGGGAGAGTGATAGGTTAAAATGAAAGCTTTAGTCTGTGTTGAATGTTAGAAATCATCATAATCTATAATATCTTTTTTAAAGAATGCATTAAGAGAACTCTAAATATACTCAGCAGTGGGAGAATAAGTAATCAGAGGTATCCTAAACTGTGCTTCATGTGCTGTGTCCTGCACCTTTTTTGAAGCAGGCCCTGTTCTATGAAGTACAGTTATTCTAACACCTCACTTTGATAAGTAGGTTTAATTATGAATTTTATCCAAGATAATTCATAGAATTACAGGCACAGATTTTTAGCTGGTGTAAACTGTCTTATCACCACTGACTTAATGAAGTCATGGCAGCAGATCTATGGCCTGGGAAGCAGAAGAGTTCTTCCAAGTTTAGCTGATGAATTATAGACTGTTTTGATATACGGTTGATACTTACAGATTTACTGCAGGTGGTTGCACCCAGCCAAGCTCCTCTTTCATTGCATTTTGTCAAAAGATTCATTTAGTCAGGAGATCACACCAGGTGTGCATACCACCAGTACAGCTAGCAGCATGCCACCCAGCTGTTTCTAAGCCCCATTTAACCAGGGGATAAGATGATGAATTGGTGGTAGTTGAATGGTTCCCTGGTTTAGTTAAGAACAGCTGAAAGCTGGCCGGGTTGATTAGCATGTAAAACTGCAAGTGGTTGCTTTCACTTCCATTATGCTTGGCATATTGTTGTGCCAAGTGTCGTAAAGATCATAAAGATGCTTGGCACATTGTAATAATTTCTCTGTAAACTGCCTGCTGTTCCTGTTTCTGTGTGATCATTTCCTGTGGTTTTATTGTTGTTAATTCTGTGTAGAAAATGGTAGAATATCTTCAAATGCCTATTTGAGTTATTGCTCTGTTGTTACACTTGCAGGAGATCTAAAATTCAGCATATACAAAGTGTTAGTGCTTTCTCATTATTGATTCCTTGCACCAGTAATGCTGGCTTCTAAGCAAGCTATTTTCATGTCTTCATACTGTCTAGTGTTCTTTTTAATGAAATGTAGTATGTAACTTTACCTGTACTTAAACTCCTTACATTCGTTTTCTCCCCACAAAAATATCTAAAAGATAGATAGATCTGAGGCTGTAATTCCTCTTAAACTTAGAAATAAATTGTAGGATCACGGAATAGTTTAGAAGGACTTTAAAGATAATCTAGTCCTAACCCTTCTGCCATGGGCAGAGACACCTTCCACTCAATTAGGTTGCTCTAAGCCTCATCCAGCCTGGCCTTGAACATCTCCAGGGATGGAGCATCCACGACTTCTCTGGGCCACTTGTCCCAGTGCCTCCCCACCCTCATGGTAAAAAAAGTTCTTCCTAATATCCAAATCTCCCCTCTTTCAGTTTAAAATCATTCCCCCTCATCCTATCACTGCACTCCCTGATTAAGGGTCTCTCCCCATCTTTCCTATAGTCCCTCTTTATGTAGTGAAAGACTACTCGAAGGTCTCCGAGTCTTCTCTATGTTAAACAAGCCCAGCTCTCTCAGCTGGTCCTCACAGGGGAAGTGATCCAGTCCCTGATTATTGTGGCTCTGCTCTAGACTCACAACAGGTCCACGTCTTTGTGTTAGAGGCCCCAAAATTTAATTTAGTACTCCATGTGAGGCCTTACAAGAGTAGAGTAGAGGGACAGAATCACCTCCCTTGATGTGTAGGTGTCCGTATTCAAGTTGACAGTGTTTTTTCAAATAATTCTGTTGTTACAGAATTATGGTCTCATGTTACTCACAGATACCTGTGATATTCTGTATGGCAGATGTTTTTGTAAATAAACTTCAGTTTGTGGAAAAATTTTCTTGTTTCCTACCCATGATTCCTTACTTTTATGTAATGGATTATGAAGATTAGACTGCTAAACTAAATTACTCATTATTATGAAGTGTTATCCAGGCTAATGGTATAGCAATTTGAAAGTTTTTTAATGTAAACTGAAACTATTAATTTAGAGTGAAGAGTTAAAAGTTCTGCAAATTGTTTTCCTTTTTCCCAGTTGGAGCCATCAAATGATTTCAGTTCGTGAGGCCAAAGCTATTCCAAGACCTGATGGCATTGAATGGAGGAACAAATTTATTTGTGTAGAAGGTAAAATGTGAAGCTGCATTTTCATTTTTAACTATTAAGGAACTAGAGGCATAAATCTGTCCATTAGACTTTGCCTTGGTTTTGTTTTAATAATGCACAGGTGTAATACATTTATGTAGAAAGTTAAGTTTAACCAGTGTAAATAGTTCTGGAAACCGTCCTGCCAAAAACATTTGAGAAGGAAGCTTTAAGTTCTGTAGTGTTTAAAAATAGTTCTCCTGACCTTTTCTTCAAGAGCAGTCATTGCCCTGTTACTTTTGGAACAGTGACAAAGAACAAACTTTATGCAGTGTGAGTAGCGTGTGTTTTCCTACTCTGCAAAAATACTCATTTTTATCAAGACTGGGCTTCTGAAAAACACAGCAGGCACATATTCAAATTGTTCTCTAAGAGTACTCTTTGTAGAAGTGCTCTGGCATCCCAAGTCTTACCCATGACTAGATTATGTATGTGCCACTCCCCTTGTGGCTGCTATATTTGTGAATGTACGGTTTCTGCAGAGGCAGTATGATGCCCTCCAGAACTGGAGGTTAAACCCAGGCTAGCTTTAGGAATTGCAGGTCTCAGCCTTCTTGCTGAAGGCTGAACTGGGAAGTAACACTATACAGGGAACCTGCTTCATATGCTCTTAAATGCTTTTCAGCTGTCTTGGGGAATCCACATGAAGAAGACCAACGGCTAGTGTGCAAGAGATGAAGCTTGGATGAGGGAAAGAAGATAGTAGACCAAGAGAAGGACTGAGATGTTGGGAGAATGAGAAGAGAAACAGGGAGGGAACTGAGAGGTGCTGTGTAGTTGGAAACGATCAACGCAAAGAGATAAGAAAGAGGAGTAAGAATCAGCGGAGCAGGTGAAAGGGAATTGTTTAAGCAAGGGCACCTGGACAGCAAACCAAGGCGGAATGGTAGCCCAGTTAGATTTAGGGCACAGGGTTGAAGTGAGAAGGTTTGAAATGGGAGAGATGGCCTCGGCCCCCACTGTGAATGAATGGAGGCTATTAGAATATCTAGGGCAAAACTTTAGGATAAAAGAGGAATAGAACTTGAGCAGGAGCCAAATGATATTGAAAAGTTTGTTAGAGAGTGGGGAAATCTTGCTGGGGGAGGAGGGGCATAAGGCACAAGCCCTGTGGCTGGACTGGATTTCTCAAGATTGCCAGGTGTGGGACTGCACCCATGTGTGCGCATATGTGATTTCCTGCATTTATCATAGAATTACTAGGTTGGAAAAACCCTCTTAGATCATCAAGTCCAACCATTTGTGCTACTCTATGCAGAGAACCATTACCTGCTGGTGAAGGTAGTAATGCTGTGGCCCAGAGCTCACCAACTTGGCCATAATAACATGGATGACCGTGTGAAGCCACTTTATGGGATTCCTATTTGATTTTGTGAGGGAAGAATCAGCCACCAGTCATAGAGGGGGGAAGACATACTGAAAGGCTAATGTTTCCTTGTCNATTATTGTGGCTCTGCTCTAGACTCACAACAGGTCCACGTCTTTGTGTTAGAGGCCCCAAAATTTAATTTAGTACTCCATGTGAGGCCTTACAAGAGTAGAGTAGAGGGACAGAATCACCTCCCTTGATGTGTAGGTGTCCGTATTCAAGTTGACAGTGTTTTTTCAAATAATTCTGTTGTTACAGAATTATGGTCTCATGTTACTCACAGATACCTGTGATATTCTGTATGGCAGATGTTTTTGTAAATAAACTTCAGTTTGTGGAAAAATTTTCTTGTTTCCTACCCATGATTCCTTACTTTTATGTAATGGATTATGAAGATTAGACTGCTAAACTAAATTACTCATTATTATGAAGTGTTATCCAGGCTAATGGTATAGCAATTTGAAAGTTTTTTAATGTAAACTGAAACTATTAATTTAGAGTGAAGAGTTAAAAGTTCTGCAAATTGTTTTCCTTTTTCCCAGTTGGAGCCATCAAATGATTTCAGTTCGTGAGGCCAAAGCTATTCCAAGACCTGATGGCATTGAATGGAGGAACAAATTTATTTGTGTAGAAGGTAAAATGTGAAGCTGCATTTTCATTTTTAACTATTAAGGAACTAGAGGCATAAATCTGTCCATTAGACTTTGCCTTGGTTTTGTTTTAATAATGCACAGGTGTAATACATTTATGTAGAAAGTTAAGTTTAACCAGTGTAAATAGTTCTGGAAACCGTCCTGCCAAAAACATTTGAGAAGGAAGCTTTAAGTTCTGTAGTGTTTAAAAATAGTTCTCCTGACCTTTTCTTCAAGAGCAGTCATTGCCCTGTTACTTTTGGAACAGTGACAAAGAACAAACTTTATGCAGTGTGAGTAGCGTGTGTTTTCCTACTCTGCAAAAATACTCATTTTTATCAAGACTGGGCTTCTGAAAAACACAGCAGGCACATATTCAAATTGTTCTCTAAGAGTACTCTTTGTAGAAGTGCTCTGGCATCCCAAGTCTTACCCATGACTAGATTATGTATGTGCCACTCCCCTTGTGGCTGCTATATTTGTGAATGTACGGTTTCTGCAGAGGCAGTATGATGCCCTCCAGAACTGGAGGTTAAACCCAGGCTAGCTTTAGGAATTGCAGGTCTCAGCCTTCTTGCTGAAGGCTGAACTGGGAAGTAACACTATACAGGGAACCTGCTTCATATGCTCTTAAATGCTTTTCAGCTGTCTTGGGGAATCCACATGAAGAAGACCAACGGCTAGTGTGCAAGAGATGAAGCTTGGATGAGGGAAAGAAGATAGTAGACCAAGAGAAGGACTGAGATGTTGGGAGAATGAGAAGAGAAACAGGGAGGGAACTGAGAGGTGCTGTGTAGTTGGAAACGATCAACGCAAAGAGATAAGAAAGAGGAGTAAGAATCAGCGGAGCAGGTGAAAGGGAATTGTTTAAGCAAGGGCACCTGGACAGCAAACCAAGGCGGAATGGTAGCCCAGTTAGATTTAGGGCACAGGGTTGAAGTGAGAAGGTTTGAAATGGGAGAGATGGCCTCGGCCCCCACTGTGAATGAATGGAGGCTATTAGAATATCTAGGGCAAAACTTTAGGATAAAAGAGGAATAGAACTTGAGCAGGAGCCAAATGATATTGAAAAGTTTGTTAGAGAGTGGGGAAATCTTGCTGGGGGAGGAGGGGCATAAGGCACAAGCCCTGTGGCTGGACTGGATTTCTCAAGATTGCCAGGTGTGGGACTGCACCCATGTGTGCGCATATGTGATTTCCTGCATTTATCATAGAATTACTAGGTTGGAAAAACCCTCTTAGATCATCAAGTCCAACCATTTGTGCTACTCTATGCAGAGAACCATTACCTGCTGGTGAAGGTAGTAATGCTGTGGCCCAGAGCTCACCAACTTGGCCATAATAACATGGATGACCGTGTGAAGCCACTTTATGGGATTCCTATTTGATTTTGTGAGGGAAGAATCAGCCACCAGTCATAGAGGGGGGAAGACATACTGAAAGGCTAATGTTTCCTTGTCTCTGCAGTGTCAGACTTGAGAAATGTGAGAATGGAGTATCTGCACAGCTGAAGTGATTTGGGATAGCGCAGTGCATACATTGCCAGGGTTCTGGTCTGAATGTGGGAGATGGGAATGCAGGGCAGCTGTGTCTGCTGCTGTCACATGATGCCGATCCTACTGTGTTGGGGGGCCACTGTTTCAAGCTCTCGGGGTTTTTTATGATGTTACAAAGTAGTTGAATAATTAGGTTTTCTTTCTGTCATATTGGAAACCAGAATATCAGCATTTTAGAATTTGTATTAAGTGGGTGTGATTATATACCGCTTTTCCTTAAGATTGCATCTTGCATTGGCACTATTAAAACAAAGCAGAATTATCTCAGGTGGCACATCTCATTCCTTTCTGTTACAATGTGCTCCATGACTTTATGAACAGTGAGTCTTAGCTTAACATACCCAGTTTTTACTTCTGAATTGGAAGGGGGAAATTATATTTCCTATTGTAACTCAAAGTAGGCTTCATGTTTACAACCGCTGTTAAGCTGAAGTATTCTAACAAAGAACATAGATAAACTTCTGTGTACTTTGACAAGAAGCTTTTAAAAACTAGCTAAACATGTCAACATATTCTGGTTTCCAAGTCTTTGTCAGATTTTCCAACTAATGGTTTAGACTTCCATTAATTTGTACTATTGCATATTTTTTAATATTTTAAATATATTTGTTGATCAATTACACAAGTTACTTTGTGCCTGCAAGTTGCCATAGTTCTATGTAGCACTCTATTTAGGCTTGCTCAGAGAAAAATTGTGTTTAGTCTTATTTGCTCTAAGACTGATTCTCACTTATTCTGCTGTTAGAGAAACAGATATAGTAGATACGCTCTTTTTGGGCAGTTTAAAATCTGGCAGGCTATTTACCATTATGGGTATACAGAGAATACTGCTGTTAGCTAATTTTTCTGAATCTTTGTGAACATTCATTGTCAGAAGCTCTAAATTGCTAGGAACTATTCTGGTTTCAGATTAAGTCTTGTCTATATCCAATAATATCATACACTGTGCTTTTGAAAAAGACACAGTTTCAAAAAAGCTAGAAACATGACAATTTTGTGAGACAATTGCATTGATAAACATTTAGGGAAACGATCAGAAGCCATCTAAGCTGCACCTGATTCATGCCTGTACTTTTAAGCCATTCATGTTAGAAATGTTTCTACAAATAATTCCTTGAGGTTTGTTTTGCGGCAGTTCTGAAGTTTTATGATTTCTTGTATTTTCACTTGGAAAGATGATCCCCTTTAGTACTTCCATCAAGCATCACTGTTGAAATTGTATTACTCTTTTTCTTGTAATATCCTCATCTCTGTGTGTGAACAAAATAACTTATGATGGACTATCACTGTTATGATGGTTAGAAAATGTAGTGGTGTAAATAGTAGCTGATAGCAAAATATTTCTTGCTGTGCTTCAGGGAATGAGTTTGTCTTCTGACAGTCAGTAAATATGTAGGAAGAATAAAGGGAAGATATGAGTCCAGTTTTGGAGTAGAGTACTTTTGTTCCCTACTGACAGTTTCAGAAGATTGTACAGCTTTGCCCTTGTTGCTTCAAAAAATTATATCTTGATTCAACATAAAGGTCTTAGCTTTCAAGAAACTGTTAACATGCTTAAATCACAAAAGAAATGCTCTACTGCTTCACATGGTAAGGGACCTGGAATTCTTAGTTGCAGTAGATCACTGTGTCAAGGTATGTGACTGGCTTTAGAGGACTATGTACCTTTTTTATTTCAAAGCTGTTTTTTTATTCCAATCTAAATGAATTATATATTCTAAAGTAAAATTAATCTGCCTGTGAATGTCCACCGAAAACTTTATAGGTAGTTTGAAGAGAAACCTTTTAAAAACCTACTAAATACAACATTTATTGCATGAAACAATTTCTTTGTGAATATAAATAGCTTGCAGAAATAAAATCACAGTGCCATGGAGCACATTCCAAATTTGAAGTCCCAGTCTCTGTAATGATGGCTTAAGCTGACCTGATGCCTGTTTAACACTTTATTTTACTTTAAATCCCTGAGTGAAAGCAATCCATAACCAACTAAACAAAGCACCTGATCTAGAAAGTACTTCTGGAGTTCTGTGGACATAAAGGACTTTCATACATTTTGCAAGTATGAAATATAGCAAAAAAAGACTAAAATCTGTCTTTTAGCTGTTTGTAATGCAGTCTCTGCATTATAATTTTTTTTGGTATCTACTACATTAATGTTGGCAACCCTAACAAGTAGCAAGGAGTACTTTTTAGTCCTTCAATTAAAAATAAAGGGGCAGGAAGAGTTCCAAAATATTAATTATGTTAGCAAAAAAAAAAAAAAGAGGGAGGAGGGAAACATCACATAAATATGTAGTCTGTTAGAAGGTAGAAGCCCCAACTTCACTTATTAATAGATAATGTAGAATAGGTATGAACTGAGAAAATACGTTTTTAAAGCAGGTGATACATCTTATCTAAAAAGTTACAGTAAATATTGTCTTGTATTTTACTGAGAAGCTGTTGAATGAGGTGAATCTACAGTGAACAGTTCGAGGCATATATGTAGTGCATTTTAAAACATTTCAATATGCAAAATCATATTCTGATATGTCATCACAGACTTAAATGGTAACAAATAATTACTGATGTGTAAATTCAGTGTAATTACAGTGTGCTTCAATAGATTTAATAATCAGACTGTATTACATACCATCCAGGTTTTAGGGTACTTTTTTTGGGTGAATGTTATGTAGAAATAAAGATTGAGAAGGAGAGTAGAATCATCTACTGAAAACACTCTTCAGGAGCAATGATATGTTGACTCTACTGGGTTTTGTCTGATTATTTGCACAGTGAAGACAGCCTAGCTCTAGGTTTGTTTAACACTTTTAGTGTTTGTGTTTGGTCTTGCAGAGCCCTTTGATAGGACAAACACTGCTAGAGCTGTACATGAAAAACAGAAGTTTGATATTATCAAAAGTGAATTTCTGAAGGTAAGAAATACATCTAATTTAATTTTTCCAGTCATTTTGGTTTTCAAGGAAGCTATACAGACACTAGTCATTGAATCTGCCTGTTTATGGTATGAATATTTTTTATGCTTTGTACTAAATAAGTAATCAAAGTGTATTTTTAAAAAATTTTGTGGAAAACTATGTAGTAAGAGTATTTATTAATGTCTACCACGAAGCAGCAGGCTTACAATGAAATGGGTATGTAAAATAGTAAACCCTTTGTCTTAGATTTTCTTGTGTTTATGAAATTATAATGATAGTCAGTGTATAGAATTATAACTTTATCTTCATTCATTATTTCTTCCTACGTGAATTTGACTGTTAGAAAGCAATGTTTTATACTTCTTGCTATCTCTTTGTCATAAGTATTACCACCACTGGTTTTCTACTGTTTTTGGCAACTGAATTGAGTTGATGCTTTTCTTTAGAGAGATGACACTCGTAACTTTAGAACACAAGTAGTTCAAACTGGAGCCTTCACTGTTCGAAGTTCGTGGAGGAGGCACGGACACTTTGAAGCAAGCAACAATTTAGGCCTTGGTTAAACTTCCTTTTTTCTAAAAATCTGTGCTACTAACTCTTATGCTTTCTCCTATCATAGACACTGATTTGAAATTGCAGTTCAAATTCTAATTTTCAGAGATCTCTGACTATTCATAACATAGCTATGATTAGGGATTGTTGTGAAGAACTGTCTTCCAGCTTTAACCGGGGTTCCATGTTACATTATCATTGGAGGCTCCTCCTTACTCCAGTTAATCAGGTCCTTAAATATCTTGAGTATTTCTCCACCAGAAAGGAAGTCAATGCCAGATACTTGTAATAAGATACTGCCTTAGTCAGCAAAGGATAACTTCTTTGCTTTGTGTTTCTGTTCACAAATGTCACAATTCAGTTATTTTGTAGTCACAGTATCAGTGTAATGCTTAAATATTGTTTAACATCTCAGCCTCCACAAATCTACTCTGTTATTGAAAGCCTATACCTTCCTTAGTAGTCCATTGTATTTTGTGTATCTTTTATATTTTTTCTTTTCTTAAAACAAAACCAAAACCGCTGTCATTTCAGGAAGGGGAAAAATATCAACCTTATTTTTGTAGATACATGAGGCTTACAACTTACAATGGTATTTAAGTATAAAAAGCAAAGATATTTAGACATTTTTAATCCTTGTCCTTTTTTTCCCCAGTCTTGGCAAGTATTACGAGACCAGAAAGACCTGAACTGTGTATTACCTTTAAGAAAAATCATGCAGAAAAGATAACCAACTTCTTTGACTTTCTTCTTATTGGATCCTGCTGAAATACAGACAGTACCGAAATCAGGAATCAGTTACCCCATTTTTTTAATGACATGTTTTCTTTGTAAACTTTTGTTAAGGAAATGTTTATAGGAAAGACTTCATATTTTATTACCAACATTTGTTAATACAGCTGTTAGTTCAAAGATATGTTTTTTGAAAATGCTCGTGTTGCTGACTTCTAGAAGAAACTCAGACATTAAACCACAAGAATGAATCCATTGTAAGGGATTTATGTAGTTTCCATAATCTGTGTAATTATTAATTTGGACACCGTGAAATAAAGACATGCAGAGCTAAACATTGTGCAAGTCTGACTATATCCCTAAGGCACTGTGCACTATACCCACTTCTTGATGAACAAACAGCCCATGAATTCCATTTGCTTAACTGCAGTAAGCACTTCTGCTGAACTTGGCACTTTCCAGTTTTATTTCCCTTTTAAATGGAACAACAAGCAATGATTTATGAAATTAAGCTAGATTATGATTGGTAGTGTTCTGGATACCAAGAACTGTAATCTAAACTAGAACGTTCAAGCAACAAATGTACTACAAAGAATGAAATAAAGGGGCAGGTTACATATACACAAACATTTCATATTCACACAGAGTAGGCAAGGTGCTTTTTAGTGCTTCCTTTTATGTATATGAAGTAGTAGTGACATCTGCTTTGGGGAAAACAAAAGGCAAAACAAAACCAAAAAACAAATAACCTGGGCTTCTGTTTCACTATTGTTGTAAATATTTGTAACTTGACCAGCTACTGTAAACCAAATTTAAATAAGTATTGTTGATGGTTTTAGCTTTTCTAAGAAAACAATTGTGAACCCTATTTTAGACCTGCTGTAGCACAATTTATGCTGCTCATATTTACCTGTTATTGAAGACCAGTTCATTATTAAAATTGTTCTTAGCATTGATGACAAATTCACAGTTTAATTTCTAATTTCAGTATTTTTGGGTTTTGGTGGAATAAAGTTTATATATCAAGTACAGTTTATTTTTCCAGTTTATGTTATTTTGTACTGCATATTTAAAATATTTCCTGTGATTAAGTAGAAAAGGAAATGTTCTGTAAAGTTAAGGCCCCTGTTGTGAATCATAAACTTTGGGTCTTCTGCACTGTGTCTGTGTAGGGGTGAAACTTCTATTGCCATCTCTAATGAGATTGTGAAAACCCTTAAAACAGTGTAAAATAGCAAACTTTATCTCTCCTTAAGTTCTAATTTATATCAAGTTTTACAACTTAGAAGTTATAGAAAATGTGTACTGTTCACCTGCTGTGAGGTTGCTTACTACACGCTTCATCATGATCCAGTCTATGAAAGATTTTGGCTTACTACTTAAAATAGCTTCCTTCTGCAATTTGAACAGTCTTCCCATTTTAACCCAAGTCCGGCAATCCACTAATATGCTCTCCCTCCATACATTTGTTCCCCTCATTGCCCTCCCTCGTTATAAGGTGGTAGGCATGATCTCAGTCAAACATCCATGTTGACCTGCATTGCATAAAATGAAAGCACAAGTGTTTTGTACAGGTTGATGTCTGAATTCAAAGATGCACTACAAGCCCTGGAGGAATTTGGGTAGAGCTGCCCTTTTATCAAAAAGGTGCTGGGTATCTCTGTCTAGAAAATTTAAAACTTCCCAATGTAGGATAGCTAAGAGGGGACATACGTGTTCAAACTTGGCAAAATTGTCAAGTGAGCTGGATGTGAGGAGTAAAACTACACATGTCTTAACCTCTTAACAAGCTTGCATTACATCATTGAAGGTGTTGAATATCTCACACCTTGAATTACTGCTTTATGTTTTGAACCACTTCCTAACTGTTTAAAAGTAGATGGTTAAAGTTGTAGTACCACTGTGCAACTCTGTAAAAATTGACCCACTGACTCAGTTTTTCATGCAAGGCAAGATCTGTAAACACAGTGACCTGGGTCTTTCAGAAGAATCTTTTTGTGGTTTTTTTGTCTTTAGTTATGTAGTACTGATAAACCACATTTATAATAAATACGATATTTAAATTGCGGATTTCCCTAACTGGGCCCAAGCTTGTTGATTGTGCTCTCTCTTAATAACTAAAGACTACCCAGTAATTTACTGTGTTAGTTAAGCATGTGCAAGGTGGTGTAACTTGGTTTTTTTACTTGCAGTAAAAGAAGCTAGAGGGTAATCTGGCAAGAGTTTGGAAAATGGCAGTATTCTTAAAAAATAAGCCAAGAAGTTTGGAAAACAAATTTCACCAGATGTTGTGTTATATTATTCTCCTGCCAAGGCAAATGAGCAGCACCACTCTCCATGCAAGTGCCATCAGATAAATTCAGATTTTCATGGTTTAGCCCTAGCCTGGCTAATTTCAGCACCTAAAACCAAGCAAGTGGGCTCCCCACTCCTGTGGAAAGAGAAATGAGAGGGAAGTTACTTGTCGGTTAGAAACTAAACTAGAACAGTTTAAATAAAACAGTAATAATAATGAAATAATAAGGAAATAATCAACTATATACAAATTTATGAAATCACACCTCCACCCCTCATTTACTATTTATAGTCACCCGCACATGCTGCAGAGCAGGTCAGGGAAGGGGGTCAGTGGCAGGGAAGGGGTCAGTAGCAGGGAAGGGCTGGACACAGGAACTGGGCTCAGAAGTGCATGGATCCAGAATCTGGCAAACAGACAAACAAGGTTTCCTCTGGACATTGGTCAACAGAGTAGGGACTGAGACCCTTGAGATGTCTCAGTTTTATACCAATTATTATATAAATGGAATGGAATGCTCTGTTGGTCAGCTTGGGATCAACTGTCCTGACTACGTCTCTCTGCAGATTATGACCCTTGTTCATCTTTGGCCTGCAGCATTCCACCAGCTCAAGGACAGCCTTGATTACTATAGGAAAAAAATATAAGATTGGACTTCCTGTATGCCAGTGCCCCGTGTTATCACTTCTGAAGAGACACACTGTTTGAAAAACATGCACCTAACTTTCAGAAAATAAAGTTATTTAGACAAGACTTCTCTGAAGTTAGAAAACTGATTCTACTTTAGGTCAAACCACAAGACAGATAAAATACCATAAAATAAATGGTTTGGGAAAGATGAGTGGGAGCTGTGCTTTAACTAACTTTGGATTTAGTTCTGCATAGTTTGAAGTTGTTGAGAGGTTCAAAGCCCTGGATTTCCATCTACTATGGACAGGTATCCAGAACAAGAAATCCACTAATGGCTATAATAAATCTTAGTGTTAACATGGAGTTTTCCTTTCTCAGCTTCAAAATAAAAACCTTCACATGCTTAAGTCTTTGTGTACAACATAGCAGGAAGTTTTTCTGAGAGACTTTTGTCAAAAGGTAATTTCCATGGCTGACCAAGGTTTCAGTGTGTGTGCAAGATATTAACTTCTCTGAGGCTTCTTTCTGCCTTGAAATAAAAATGCTTTAGTTAAGCTCTGTTTGTAATTTTAGAACTAGTTTTGACTGCTTGTTCTGGCATGAGTTTCCCTGCCATTTCTCACCTATATAATGTCAGAAACTACTAGTGACTTCTTTAGGATTTTAGGAACTCTCTTTAGTCTAGTAGTGCTTTAAATTAACAGGTTTAGAGGTGTACAGGAGGACCAAATGTTAGCAAGAGCATCCCATTCAGTAACAGTAGTGCCAGAACATGGATAGGCTGTATACCATAAAACTTAAGTTTTTCTTCTAGCTCTCACACTCTCACTTCTACGATGTGACTAGGTAAGTGTATTGTCTGTACCTTAAGAAGTTCTCAGTATGAGAGGTTATGTTCAGGAAATCCCTTGGAATTAATTCAACACAAAACAATTTTAAGACTTAGATTGAAAGATGACATGGTTATGTGGGAGAAATGGGGAGCCATGATAAAGTGTTGTAAGATGATTTGTAGATAACTTCAGGCTACCATTCATTAACACCGTACCAAATAGTTATTTGAAAGAATGCCTTATTGAACTTGGTTGCCTGGACAGAATTCACAGTATGTTTGGTGTTAAACTTAAGAACATCAGAAAATGTAATTCTTGATTTAATGGACTCTCCTTGCCCTGGTTTATTTCATGTGTACTTTGTAGTGTTTATCTTGTTTTCTCTAGTCCTTGTGTATTATGATTTAAGTATTTGCCTCACTGATTTTAGAAAGCGTGATTCTTGTAGGAAGAGCATGAAAGAATATGCTGTTTTGGTTAACTTGCAGGTCAAATTAATTTGTGAGAAGTATGGAAGGAAGAGGAGTAGGTCTGGAAATAATATGAAGGAGTTCTTCTTGCTGTATTGAAGACTGAACCAAAACATGTGCAATATTTGTATGCTTTATAGATAAGCATTTCTGGAAGATTGTGGTGCTCTAGTCTTCCATGTCTATAGAACGTGAAGTTCTCTGTCTTAAATTCCTTCATGCTTTGTACACTGTCTCTGCGCTTATAATAAAATCTGGAGAACTTAGTATGGGTTTCAAGTGCGCTTCTTTGAGAAATTATGTTCTGACCTTGTAAATTTTGTACCTCGGTGGGTCAAGAGAGCAGATGGATTTTATCAGTATGTACTGTTTTGGAAATATTTTACTTCAATCTGTCAATAACATTTTAATCTAGCATTGAAAAGGCAGCTTGTTCTGAGAAATACCTGCTTGCGTGTTCCTGTACTTATGACACTAGGAAGAGTTGCCTGATTTATAGTGAGCTATTTATCTGAAGAACAAAAAATAGAAAACAATAAGAAAAAATGGGGTTATACTGTGTATACAAGGTTTATACCAGAAATAACTTGGAATTTTTATTTAGAATAAGAGTTTTGGTGCTTCTCCCCCTCTTGTGAGTAATTATTTTTTTAAAGAAATCAATATTTTGGCTAGTATAGGTTGGAAGTAATTCCATTTTGTCTGTGAAAAACACTGCATTTTGTGTGGCATGCAGACTAATAAAGAGTAGATGTGGGTTAACCCCATGTGGTAACATAGTTTGTCTTTGCTTTAAATTAAAATTTATTCAAGTCCACTCAGAGGGAATCTGAAATGTCCTGACATTTAACACATCAACAAGATTGGAGGTTCAAATATATTCGCTGTGTGTTGTTAAAAACTACAGTGCATATGATAACTCTTGCAGTACAGTATTCATTATTAAAGACCCATGTCCTAGGCTCACCCGCTGCCAATTGTATTTGACCTCTCCTGCTCAAATTTGAGGAACTCTTGGTGTGCTCAGTGCTGGAACTTGGTTTTGGACATGCTAAACATATCTGTTTTGAAAGGCCACAAGAAAAGTCTCCTTGCGCTTCACCCATGCTATCAACCCCATATTCAATTGAAAAGGTCTGATGGAGCTTTTTCTCCTTGCTGCTGCCCAGCTCCCCTGGCTGTTTTAAAAAACAGATTGTGGGCAGCAGCGGGCAAGCAGCCTGACAGATTTGGCCACGTGTCCTGGCACCCGGTTGGTGGTAGGACCCAGGGTAGGACCAGCAGCGACTCGGCACTGTGACTTCGCTGCCTTCTATTTAAAGGCTGTCCTGAGTCAGGAGAAGTGAGAGCTGCTGGGGATGACAGTTGCTTCAGGCAACCCTGGGGAGGACAGGGTCGGGGGTAAAAATCACCGTCAAGGGCCTGAGCTGGGAAGGGCATGGAGGGTCGCTGTGGCGCTGAGTGTGACAGGGCGTCTGAGACCTCGTCCTTTGTAGAAGATGAAGAAGAAGAGGAAGAAGAAGAGGAGGCAGCTGTGGACCCAGAGGAGGCAGAGGAGCTAACTAACAGGTACTGCCTCCCTAGTACTCATAGTCTTGGAGGGAGCTGGCAGCTTATTCCCAAAACTCAAACCAGGGTGAATGCCAGGATTGGGGTGCAGTGCTGTGTTTAGTGCACTTTGCCCTTCCCTTCCCCAACCGTTACAGATAAGTCTTTGTGGGGAGCAGCTGTCAATGGGGGGTGTTTTGGATGAGTATGTCTGTAGTTAAGTTTTGTGCATGAAGTCCCTGCCCTGAGTTCTCTGAAAGCTTTTCTATTTAAAGATCCTCTGGCATGCCAGTTCAAGTGGCACCTCCTTCTGCTTCTCCCTCTCTGGCTGACTCTTTGTCACATAGTGATCTTGAGTGCTCTGCAGATTTGCGTGTAAGGGAGAAAATGGTCAAAGATCATAATGACACATTGAAATGTGTTCCTTTTTATGGCTCTTTTTCCCTTACCACTTTTCCCTTCCTCTTCAATCTGTTCTTCCCCCCAAAAAGGATAAACTTGTTGTACATGCTCACCACTACCCACCACAACTTATGTGGTTGATGTTTGGGGTGCAAAGAAGAATATTTTGAAACTTTGGGGGGGGTTATTGGTTGTGGTTTTTTTCCTCCTTAGTAGCTCTTGCTCAGAAAGTTTATTCTCCTAGTATTGCACTCCTAGTGTCAGAAAAATAACAAGTGAGACAGTGGCGCAGTGCCCAGCACATGGCACTGGTGCTGCGCAGGGTGCGGAGGCATCTGCAACCTGATCCAAGTGGACAGATCCCTCTGGCTGTGCTAGGGCTCTTGGTTTCAAAAAGAGACTCTGAGGCCCAAGAGTCTCCAGGCGTGTATCAAGTTGCATTTCAAGTTGGATTTCTACCTTGTCTTGAGTAAAATCATTCTCTTTCAGATGGATACTGTAGCAAGAACAAAAGACATGAGTATGAACAGTACATGGTGTTTCAAGAAACTTCTTTGCAAAATCCAGGTCATACACTTCCTGAAACCTTAGTGCTGCAGAGCCATCCTGCATTTACAAACTACTCAGGGTGTGTCACAGTTCAAAGCACTTTCCAACATTGCTAATGGTCACTGGTGGAAAAAAGATGGGAGTAGGAATGGATTGTGTTGCCTAACCCACCCTGAGTACTGTGGGAATGAAAGACAAGAAGGGAAATGTAGCCCAGGACTGTAGGAAGACCTCCTTGCAGAGGGAATAGAAAACTATTTTTCCAAAGTGGAGGGACACCCCGAGTGTGTAACGATGCTTTCTCCCAAGGGAGATGTTGACCGTGGTCCCAGACTGGCAGACAGAGGTTGCATAAGATGATCAAGATGGCTTGCACATGAGTGCAGTGGGTGTAGCCCTACAAGAAAGCCAGCTGAACAACTGATGTAGTGGAGCTTCTCACTGCAGACAGCTGAAACATAACCGATGGGCTATTTTTTAAAATTCAATCTGCAATTAAATGGCTAATAATAAAACTCAAATTGTAAAAATAAGTGGGAATGGCTGACTTTTTCCTTAAAGGGAGGGAAATGTATATAGCCTCACAGTTATTCACTGCTTGCACTGTGAGGATGACTTCTCCATAGGTGTCTGTTAGCAGCTGGGACTCGCTTCTGGCTGGCAGCCTCCGCAATGCAAACTCGGGCGTTGCATCTCACTGCTTAATTAAATCACAGCAACTATTCCTTTTAGCACTCAGTTATATTATGCATTGCAGAGTTTATGTCTATCCTTAACTATCTTACTAATAAGAGGGGTCAGAGTCTACCAGAGAGGCTTGTAACAGCTGTGTTCAGTGGTAACTGAGTGTATTAAAATCCATTTGATTAGGCTAATTAGGTTAAAGGAAATGTAAAACTTGGGGTTTGGCATGGATATAGTCACTGTACCAAGTGCTGAGTGACAGCTTAGTAAGGTTAAATAAAATTAACTCTTTAACTGCTTAAATTTTATTGTTGGAACTGTCAGCATGGCTGTGGAGCTTAAGGCTATCCCTGTGCTGAGTGCCTGCGCACAGCTACTGGGAGGTGCTGGCTAAGCAAGAACAGCTGGACTGAGTCCTGGGACATACTCAAGACTCAGCTAGTAATTTGTTGGAATACAGGTTTTCAAGCCCGTGTTGCAGAACATGTGTTTTGTGTCTGTTCTTTGAAAACATAGCTTAGAGGAGGTGTAACCAATATGCAAACTTGGCTGAAGACAGCCTGGCCTGGACCCTGCTGTCATCAATCTATTTTTAACAACTCTGGCTTTCTGCTGCTTTTGTCTTCCTCTTCTGCATGCAGTTCAAGAGCACCTGGTCTTGCACCATTGCAGTCAGTGGACAATTCCCCATCAGCTCCTATTTCCACCTTTCGAGTATGCTAAATAACCTCATACCCATTTTATAAGGGAGTTATGCAGCAAGATGCCTGGCACAAGGTCACCAAGTGCCAGTGTGGAAGAAGCAGAAGAGGCCCAATGTTCCTCCAGGACACCAAACCCTGAACTCCAGCCAACCTGCCGTGCTTCCACACTGGTCCCTCTGCAGCAGCTGTGGGGAATAAAATCCTAAAAGCTGCAGCAGAACTTGTGGCTGACCCCAAAATTACAGTGCATGCACAAAAAAGAAGCAGAAAAGGTCAGGCTTCACATCCTTATTATCCATTTTAATGTAATCTTTCAATAATTTGGTTTCTTAAGACAGGTTTTTATGCAAGTAATGAGACTAACATAGAGCATCAGAACATATTATGAAGATGGGATAAGGCATCCGATCCTTGTCAGCATAAATATCTGACTAATCTTCAGAGGGTTCATGCAATATTTTCTTCCCTTTGGGCATTTAGCTATCCGAGATAGATCGTGGCAGATGTCTTTTCTGCCTAACTCCATGTACAATTAAATATCTAAACACAGAAAATATTTTGAAAGTGTGTACCGTGTGTCTTAAGTTAGATGTGAGTATGAAGTTAATAGGTTTTAAGTTCTGTGTTGGTAACCATGAGAATTAACTGGTTTACACACATGTCATTGTTTAACCTCCTTCCCAGCCTGATGAGCAGCTAATCGCAGGCAGTTTTAGCACAATTGCTCCCCACACAGGGAAATTGAGAGAGGCATGTGGTTGGAAACTAAAACTAAAACAGTTTTAATGAAACTATAATAATAAAAATTACAATAATGCTATTCATAAGACAATGGTAAAATATTACAAATACACAAAATTGAACCTGCTGATGACTATATGTCGCTGCTGATGCTGCAGGGCAGTGTGGAGAAAGGTCCCAGGCTGGACTCTGTGGTGGGTGTAAGCTGGAATCAGGAACACATGAATCGGGAACAGGGACAAAAGGACAGATGAAGTCTGTCAAAGATGCTGGCCATTGAGGAAGACAGCCCAACCCTCATGATTCCTCAGTTTTATACCGGCTATGATGTAAATGAGATGGAATACTCTGTTAGTCAGTTTTGGGTCACCTGTCCTGTCTGCTCCTTCCTGCAGGTGTGACCTTTTTTCACCCTGTTCACTTACAGCATTACACCAACTGGAGGATGGCCTTGGTTTCCATAGGGATAGATGTAAGCAATGCCCTTTCTGCACACCAGTGTTCCGTTACTTTGGTGATAACTATAAATATTAAGCATTATCACTTCTGGAGACAGACAATGTCTGAAAAACATGTTGTTAGCTTTCAGAAATGAAGTTTTTTAGAAGAGGCTTAACTGAAAAGTTAGAAAATTGGTTCTGCTTTAGCTTGAACCAGGACAATACACACTGGAATATCTATATCTCTAAGAGCTATGAGATGGGTGAGCTGCTCTGACACAGTTTTGTCTCTTGGACTGTTCCTGGCTGATTTCCTTTTGTAGTGGGAAGGTCTCTGGATATGTCTGTGTGCAGGGCTTACATTAAAATGGTTCTGCAGCCAATTTTAATGTGTTCTGGGTTATTTCCTGGAATGGGTACGGGCCTCATTTTATCTATTCATTTAGTAGTGACCGAAGAGCAATAAATTGGGAGAAAGTCCTGGAGTTAATTTTTTTAATTTTTTTTTTTTAAGGAAACAGTCCTTCCACAAGAAGACAAAAGGTGTGGAAACTTTAAGCAAAGTCAATCTTGGAATGATTAGTGAAATGGATGAAAGGGGAAGCACAGTGGAGGAGGAGACAGTCTGCTATGTGAGGAACTCTGCAGCACACATAGGAGAGTGAAGGAGCAGAATGATGGCAAATGAGATAGTGGGAAAGAATGTATGGAAAGGGGAGTGCTGGAGGTTTTGTCCAATGAAAAGTTTGTCATTCTCTTCAAAGCAGAGAACAATGTGGGGAAGGTTGTGTGATTTTAGTTTCCCTGGTGTGTCAGCACCTGCCTTGGCCAGTGTGGAAGGGCTGCATGTGCACACATGGGTACGGTGAGAGCAGCAGGAGGTAAGGGCTTTCTGTTGGCCCACATGAACCATTTTCACCATAGTGGGACACAGGCTCAAGTGAAGGGAGCTGGGAGCAGCTGAAGAGGGCGAGATGTCAAGGTGGGTATATTGCTTCAAGGAGTGATGCAGCTGATGACCCCACTGCACATCCTGGCTCTGCTAGCAAACTGCAGCCAAAGAGTCTGCATTTTTTTTCCCTCCAGCCTTTCAGATAATATTAAGTGAGCCACCGATAAAGGTCTACATTGGAGTTTGTATCTAAAATAACTCTCAGTCTTCAAGAAGTTCCCCATTAGTTGTCCACAATGTAATTAAATCACTATATAAAGTAGGTCTCCGCTCAGACTGAAGTGTTTGTTTGATACCTGTGCTCCCTCCATGACCTGTATGGTGCAGCATCCAGAATGCAGGAGCAGGGCAGACTGTGGGGAGACAGTGGTGCTGCTGCTTCTCAGACAGCATCTGAAACTGTAATTGTAATGCCACTGGACCTTGCCGCGGTCCAGTGTCTGGAACAGAGACCAGAACCGCATAGGTTATATCCCTTCCCAGACATTTGCAAGCATTGAGGACAGAACAAATTGTGTGATATGAGCCCAGCTCCTGGCTCTCAGCTGCTTTTAATAAAAATCATCGTTGTAGCAGAGCAAGCAGCTGTCTTATCACTTTTAGATAACTATTCATTTTAATTTGGACAGATGCATGAGCCACTGTGTTGCTAGACCACCACTAACACTGAAGGAAGTTAGTAGGTTAACAAGTGAAAGGCTGAGTCTGAAATTGCGACTTTCTGTAGCTCCTAATTCTCTTACTCTGAAGGAGATTGTTGAGCTGAAACACTCAGAAATGCAGAGCAATAGGCACAGACCTCACTGAGCGTACTGATTGCTGTGGGGGAAAAGGGGCAGCATAGTAAAGGCAGAAACTACAGGCATGTGCACAATAAAATCCCAGATACAATAAAACTGAGTATTTCCTGCAACACGGAATACAAGCTGGCAAATGCCAATTTCCACCTTTCCACACTGTGCCTGCAGGACTGAAGAAGGAGCCTTCAGGGAATGAGAGATCTTATCAGTGCCACAACTTGACATCTCCATCATTTTATCTCTATGGTTTTCAACTTGAAAGGTGTTATGCAGCAAAAAACATAACAGGAGTGACAATGTCTGATGTGAAGAGTATGAAGGAAAGCTCTGCAGGATTTTAGAAAACTAGTGACCTAGTTGTGCTTCTCTGCAAGGGTGGTGGCGTAGCACAGGTGGACACACATCACTCAGCGTGTGAGAACAGGACTAGGGAGGTGAAAGTTCTTCCTTGGTGTGATACAGTAGGAAACATGTGCCCAGCCTGTGAGGCTGGACAAGAAATCTGGAGTCCCAGTGGATACAGCAAAGGAGTCATAGTGAGAAGCAGAAGGAGATGATAAGAAAAATCTAGTTTTAAGCTATTAAGACAGGAAGCACAAACCCAGCTGTCAGTGTCTTCAAGAGTTACAAAGGGTTTGACTAAATTTCCTAGCAAGGCAATATCAAATTGGCAGCTCATGTACTGATAGGACTGAGTGTGAAAAAAGGCATCACTGGCTTTTGTCCCTGGATATCAGTGTTTTCATATCTGCATTTAAGGAGTGAAACATTGCAGATGTCTTCTTGCAATGGCAGACACTTCCTTTGACTAAAAAGGGGTCCTTCAGCTACTACTGTTCAGCACGCAAATGGTATACAAAACTAGGGCAGCATTTGAGAGTGAATTGGAAGGAAATTCTCAATTTATGTGTCTTTCACTCTGGCTGTAAAAATACAAAACATCATGTCATCATACCATAGAGGAATATGGACTGTGACTGCAGCCTTGGAAGTAAGATATTGATGTGAATATAGGCAACCATTCTTATTCACTAATATCAGCTGAAGTGGGAGTGCTGCTCCATTCTGCATGGGGTTTTATTTAATAGCACTGGGGAGTATAGAAAAATAGGTTTAAAAATATATCAGGATCATTTAGAAATTGAAAAACACACAAAAAAAATAGTCATCTGTTATTGTGGTCTCAGGTAAAACCTGAAAGCTTCCTTGGTGGTAGTGGTATTGATTTGATTTGGTTTGATTTATTTTATTTTATTTTATTTTATTTTGTTTTAAATTTTATTTTACCATGCCCCACTGCTATCCTAATGCCAAACAAATAATGAAACAGGCACAGGAAAATCTCGCAGCAAAGCTGGTATAGATATGTTTTCTTTCCCTCTTCCTCCACCCCAAAAACTTTACTTTCTGGAGAGTACTACACCAAGGCAGGTAATCAGATGTACGTTCTGGCTTTTGAATTTGTTTGAGGATGATTTTTGCGAGGCTTCTTTGGTAAAGATGTGGTTGTTCTGTATTTCCCTGTCACACTCACTTTGAACTGTGGGCTTTAATCCAAGCTGTCCTGCTAGTCACTGCCTCCCAGCCAGCCCAATCACTGCAGCTGACTTTAGAGCCCCACCACTGGACTTTGATACCATGACGTCCAAATACTTTCTGGTCAGTTGGTTGTCCGCAAGAGTGACTTCAGTCTTCACTTAACATTGGGGGTGTCAGACATGAGAAGGTTTGTGCATTAGACTGCATAGACCTCAGCATGGACCAGCCCTAGGAGGAATTTCTTTAGTGAAAGCTTGTTGAGCTTTGGAACAGATTGGCCAGGGAGGTCGTTCAGTCATCATCCCTGGAGGTGTTTAAAAGATAGTAGATGTCATACTTGAGAACGTGGTCTAGTGGCAGACTCAGCAGAGCTGGACCAATGGTTGGACTCAATGATCTTAAACATCTTTTCCAGTCAAAACAATTCTGTGATTCTGGTTCTGTGCTTGGGAGAGCAAATTCACAGGAAGCCAAAGCCAGCACTGGTAGTATCAGGGTTACTATCAGGTTTGTTTCTGGTAGGTACTGAGCAGTTTTGCTATGTGCCCTTTACAGGTCTGAGAGTTTGCTTGACGGAGCAATTACAGTTCTCTTCAAAGTTTCCTTTTATGTTCCTCCAAAGACCTCTGCCTTCTGTCAGGTCATTGGTGCCCTCCAGGAGCTGTGACAACTGCTCTTCATTGTTGTCCCTCCCCACCTCTGCAGCATCAGATGGGTTCTCCTGGTCAGGAGCCAAATTTCTTCACTCTTGCTGAAGAAGTGATTTATCCTAATCACCTGGAAAGTGCTTCTTCCCTCTGTTCAGTGGGAGTAGGATGTTGTCTGGCCTTAGTTTTCCATTCTGCCATGGGAGTGATGCAGACTTCACCATTTCTTCTGCTCTACTGAAGCAACTGCCTTTGCCAGCAGATACTCTGCCTTTCCATCAGCTGCTAACATGATTTCCCATTATCAGCTACTGTCTACCTAAGAGATATTGAGATTGAGTGTTTTGATTACCTTTTTTATGCTTCTTTGGAGTAACTATTGCAAACTATAAAATACTTTAAAAAAATTAAGTTTTTTAATAGCTTTTGCTGTTGTTTTCACTCTTATTTCTATGACTGCTTTTTCTCTGAAAGTTTCCCAGAATGCATTTCTCCAGCCCTTTTTTTCAAGTGAGAAATATTTTCTTGTATTGATTAAGTATCATAAAGTTTAAAGCAGCTTTATAAAACATAGTTATTTAATTTGGGGAGTGCTCAGTAAATTTCTATTTTGAATGTATTCTGAATTACTTTGTTAAATATTTAGAGTACTTAGAGAATGAAACATAAGAAGACAGTAACAAACTAGAGGAAATATTCTTTGATCCTTTGGGTATTTTATAATCATTTACGCTTGGGCAAGGCGAGTGTGGGTGCTATTAAAGCACTGACAGTATAGTATATGTGTTTAGAGCAAGGTTTAAATTATACTGTGAGATAACCACACACTGGAGAATAATCACAGAATCAGCTAAATCTCACCCTGTCAAAAAAGGTCAAGGCAAAGACTATTCTTTCCCCCTGCATTTTCAAAAGCGTTTGAACACCTCCCCTTCAATGAACTGGTCTTGCAACATGCAGCTATACAAAAAATCTATCTCAAATACATTTATCAGATGAAATGTGACTTTTCTCATGCTTGTGTTTCAAAAATGCATGCACATGCAGTGTTTCTACAACTTTGAAAAATATTTTTGCTTTAATGCAAAAATTTAGATTTTACTGCAATAATTTGATTTGTTGCATGCTTTTACACCTTTATTATTTTGTTCTTTTTTTTTCAGTTTAAAAGATCTTATCCAAAGTGAAGATGTGAAACCAAAGCTGCAATACATCATGACTAACCCTTCCTTTTCTATGGTAACAGTTCAAAGCGAGGACAGTGGAATAACCTGGGAAACCAGCTCAAGCAGGTGTTCCACTCCCTGGACCTCAGAAACTAGTACAACTTCTGATCTTTATAGTATGGAAAGTTCGCCGGTAGGCTCTCCTCCAGGAAAAGTTACCTTTATTATGGATGAAGGTAAGATTGTTCGGAAAAGGAAGCGCAAATCTTCAAATAGGGTGCCAATGGTTACAAGCCTGAAGGGAAGCCAAAGCAAAAAAAAACGTGACTCTTCTGGAATGCAGAGGCAAGAACCAAGAACTGTTCTAGCAGATGTACAGGCCTCCATGTTGAATGTTGAACAGGCAGACGCACGAGACACAGATGAGGAAATGCTGGATGACAAAGAAGATCTCGAGAACATCGCAGAAGAGCCGGTAAAACGTGCTCCAATAAGATCAATATTTAGAGAAAGCAGACTGAGAAAAGTAGGGCCAATCCTTGGAGGACCAGTACAAGCTAGAATCCAGCTGTTCAACTCAATTTTTGGAGGGACTGGGACAGCCCCTGAAACATTGGAGAAAACCAGAATTCAGAGAAGTAACTCAGTTTCAGGAGATCCTGAACAGTTCCTTGAAACATCAGTTAAAGAAAGATTGCAGATATTCAATTCTCTTTCAGGAGCAATGCATCTCAAGGCTTTCCAGAGAGCAAGAAGTAAAAATCTTGAAACACCATCAGAGAGAAGAAGGGAGCAAAGACAACACGCCACAGCACAAGCAAATCAAAGTTATTCTTCACCAACAAAGCTCCTTGAAAAACATCTTACTAATAAAGATGATATTTCAACTGAAAATATTAAACCCATTAAGATGAAAGACACACCAAGCGGACTTTCAGGCTCAAACAGAGAAACTACTCTCCAACATGAAGAAAGGAAAGACAGACAATCTGTTTCAGAGACTCCAAATCAGGTGTCAGGACATTCACTGAAGTCCTTCCTTCCTGAAGAAACCAAGACACAGCCATGTTTTCCACCTGCAGCCAAAATGTCAGTAACAGAGCAAACAACCTCCACTTCATTAGAGTATGATGATAACTTAGAGAAAAAAATGCCGCTTCTCTCAGCTGAAAATGCAAATAAGAAACCAGACCAATACACGCCAACAGCATTGGATGATCTAGATGAACTGAAGGAGCAGAAAATTCAGCCCAGTTCTGCACTACAGTCTACTTCGGCAGATTTTGTGGATGACTTAAATGATACAAAAAGTACCCAACCTATTTTGCCTATAGCATCTATGTTAGAACATCCTGAGAGTAAAGCACAGAAGTCAGAAGTTCAATCTTACTTGCCCAGTGGTCCATCCAAATATACCACTCTATCTGAAGCAAGACAGGAAGATATTATTCCTGAATCATCAGAAACTGCACAATCTGAGTTTGAACAAATGCTTTTACCACATTCTGTAAATGAAACAGAGAAGCAGGAAACTGAGTGTTACTCATCAACAACTGCTCTGTCAGAAACTGAACCTTCAGGTCTATTGTACTCTGCTAAAACAAAAGAGGGTCAAAAGACCCCATCACCAGAAACCCAAAATGTTCACTTAGAGAAGCCAATAAAATCCAAAAAAGACTTTTCTTCCTCCCTTCAGGAAACAGAGGAGCAAGGAATTAAACTAAATCAAACTATTCCTGAAAAGATAGATTCTAAATACTTTGGCATTTCATATCCTATTCACATGAAAACAGAAGAAAGTCAGAAAACTTCAGCAATGAATAAAGCACTAGATTTGGATGACCCTGGTTTTTGCTCTGAAAACAATGAACAAGCAGAGAGTATGCAGATGGAGATGGAGCATCAAGATTTCTCATATCTCAGGAAAGAACTACAGGAATCACAGAGAATACAGATAAAGACAGAGCATCAGGACTTCTCTTTATCCAAGGAAAAAATGAAGGAATTGGACGGTGTGCAGGTGGAAATGGAACATCCAGAATTTTCTTTTTCCATGGGAGAACTGAAGAAACCAGAAGGTGCACAACTGGAGACAAAGCATCCAGATTTCTCATACCCTAGGGAAGAAACAGAGGAATTGGAGAATGAAAAACTGGAGACAGAATATCCAGAAATGCTTTTTTCCACAAAAGAAACGGAGGAATTGGAGAGTGACCAAGTGGAGACAGAACAGCCAGATTTCTTGTATTCCAGGGAAGAAACAGAGGAATCGGAGTATAAAAAGCTGAAAACAGAATATCCAGAATTGCTTTTTCCCACAAAAGAAACAGAGGAATTGGAGAGTGACCAAGTGGAGACAGAACAGCCAGATTTCTTGTATTCCAGGGAAGAAACAGAGGAATCGGAGTATAAAAAGCTGAAAACAGAATATCCAGAATTGCTTTTTCCCACAAAAGAAACAGAGGAATTGGAGAGTGACCAACAGGAGACAGACCAGCCAGATTTCTCATATTCAGTGGATGAAAGAGAACAATCAGAGAGTTCACAGCTTAAGAAAGAACATCCAGAATTTTTTTCTGAGGAAGAAACAGAAGAATCAGACACTGCCCAGCTGGAGGGGGAACATCCAGACTTCTCTTTCTCCAGGGAAGATATGGAGGAGTTGGAATGTTCACAGCTGGAGAAAGAACATCCAGATTTCTTGCATTCCAAGGAAGACATGCTAGATTTGGAGGGGGAACAGCTGGAGATGGTGCATCCAGAGTTTTCTTTTTCCAGGAAAGAAGCAGAGGAATCCAGAAGCACACAGCTGGAGGCAAAACATCTAGATCACTCATGTTCCAACAAAGAAACAGAGGAGTCAGACACTTCACAGCTGGAGAAAAAGCATTCAAATTTTTTTTCCAAGGAACAAACAGAAGAATCAGAGAGTGCCCAGATGGAGATGGAATATCCAGGGTTTTCATTCTCCAGGGGAGAGATGGAGGAATTGCAAAGTACACAGCTGGAAACAGAACATCATGAGATTTTAATTTTTAAGGAAGAAAGAGAAAAACTAAAATCTGTTCCATTTGTATCAGATGAACCAGAAGCAGAGCAAGAAGAAGCAGCAGAGCTTGCACTGGTACCTTCAGATTTATCACATTTGATGGAAGAAGCAGAGAAAGGAAACACTACAGAACTCCAATTAGTACATACAGAAATATTTGATTCCACCAGAAGGGCTGAGACACAGCAAACCAGATATCTAGAAAGAGCAAGTTCAGATTTACCATATCCCATTAATAAAACAAAGCAACAAGAATTATTGCAAGCAGATTTGGACAATGCTCTTACATCACGTATTAGTGGCAAAGAAGAGCTGCAGCCTGCAGAACAAGATTCACAACCTGGTGGTAAACTACATTCCCATGCCAAGGAAATGCAAGGAGAAACTACTCAACTGCAATCAGAGCATCCGGTTTTGTCAGATTCTGCTGGAAAAGAACAGCAACATAAAACCTCACAGCTGAGGGCTGAACAGCCACATTCCACTGTCAAAACAGAACAACAGGAAATATTCAAGCCAAACTTGAAACAAGCAGTTTCACAATATTCCGAGGGAGAAACAGCACAAGAAGCTGTACAAAGAGATTTAGAAGATCCAGAGCCGCTGCGTTTCATTAGTAAAGCAGAGCAACATGAAAGTGTACAGCAAGCTCCAGAAAACAAGGATTACTCATTTACAACAGGAGAAGTAATGCAAGAAGGAGTGGAGACAGAGTCTTTGGGGTGCTCATATTCCATTAAAGGAGCAAAGCCCTGGGAAATGGCACAAATGGAGCAGGAGCAGTTGACACCCTCCTGTTCCACTTCTAGTAGTCAGCAACAGGAAACACCGCGGGATGTGGCCCAGCTAGATATATCATCTTCCTTTGGCAGAATGGAAGAACAAGATACAGTACAAAGACAGCAGGAGCAGCAGAAAACAATGCCACAAAAAGCTCTGCAAATGGAAGTGGAGTATTCAGATTTGTCAGAGACCTGGGTGAAAGAAGAGCCACAGGTCAGAGACCAAATTAGTTTGACACAGCAAAAAACAGCTCAGCCAGAGTTAGTGCATCCATCTTTGTCATATTCTTTGAGTGAACAAATGCAAGAAGAAATGGAATCAGAACCAGTGTATCCTGAACAGACACTTAAAGTAAGTACAGAAATGCAGGAGGAAATGACACAACACAAATCAGAGCAACCATTTCTTTCACATTTTACTAGCAAAACAGAGCAACAACAAACAGTACATCCAGAACTGGAGCAAACATTTTTGCCATCTTCCAGTGGAAAAGAAGCTCAACTGGAAATGGAAATGAGTTCAGATTATACAGATTTCTTTCATGAAGCTAAACAACAAAAGAAATTGCAACATCCAACCTTACCATTCTGTTCAAAGCAAGAAGAAACTGCACCGCTGGTGATGGAACTTCCAGGTTTTTCACATGACAGTGGTGAAGTAAGACCAGACAATGTCATTGAGCAGGAGCCAGGACAACCGCAGTTTTCATACTCCATAGAAGAAATGCAACTACAGTCAGAACATTTGGAATCACCAGAAACCCCGGGTGTGGCAATACAAGATGAAAGTGTGGAATTGGAGTCTAAATACCCGAATTTGTCATATTCTGATGACCACAGAAACCAACGAGAAATTTCACCTCTGGGTTCGAAATATCCAGATTTATCAATTTCCTCTAGTAAAGTAAAAGAACAAGCAAGTCAAGAATTCGACTCTGACAGTCAAGAATTGCCTAAAATGTCCAGAAAAAGAACTTCTCCAGGAACTGCACAAATAGAGTCAAAACATCCAGATTTGACATATTCCCCTGGCAAAGAAAATGAGCCAGAATTTGCAACATGGGAAATCAAGCATCCTGATTTGTCACATTCCACTGATGAGACAAACCAACAAGAAGTAGTACTGTTGGATCAGAAACACAGAAAAATTTCTGTTGGCAGAGAAAAACAGCAGCAAACCACAAAACAGCAGTTAGAGCAAGAAAAGTTATCACATTCTCCTAGTAAAACAGAGCAATTAAAACATGCCTGTGAGAACTTGGAACAGCCAGATTTATCACTTTCCATTGACAGGCCAGATGCTGAAATGGTCCTATCAGAGGCAGAGCATGCCAGTGAGACATACCCTCTGGACAATGCAGAGTTGCGACAAAGAGAACAAGAAGAAAGAGAGCAAATTTACCCCTTTGAGAAAGAAGAACAGAAAACAATTCAGCCAGAAATGGAAATTCCACATTTTGTCCATTCTGTCGGTACAGCAGCAGCAGCAGCAGCAGAAGAAGAAATGGCAGAACCAGAGCAGGGACATTCTGTCTTGTCTTGTTCTGCTTTTGAAGCAAGAGGACTGCAAACTGCACAGCTGAAAACCAAACACCCTAGTCAAGCATATTCCCTTGACAAAGTGCAGAAATCTATCCCGCTGGGGCTGGAACAGCCAGGTGTGTTGGATGATCGTTACAAAACAGAGCAACCCCCACCTGCCCAACTGGAGCTTAGCCAAACAGGTTTGCCATCCCCTGCTAATAAAGTAGTGTGTTGTGCATTGGAGCACGCAGCCTTTGGACGCCCTGATGAGGGACAATCTGTCAGCAGAGCAGAACATCCACAAGCTGCAAAAGAGGGGGCTCCAGATGCATCATCTCATAGTGGAAAAGCGGAGCAAAGACAAATATCCAAACCAGAGCCAGTGCGTCCTGATTTAGAATATTCCATTGATAAAAGACAAACAGAAGAATCTACACATCAGGTGTTAGGAGAACCACATCTATCATCTTGGGCTGGCAAAACAGAGCAAACACAAAGTGCTCAAGAGAAGCAGCTGGGCTACAAGTGTTCTTTCAAAAAAGCTGCACAAGATGAGAAAGCACAGCCAGAACTAGGACATTCACCATTATCATATTCTGTTAGTGAGGCAGAACAAGAAACTGCACATGTGCAAACAAACCATTCAGATTTATCTGCTGGAAGATTAGAACACCATGAAATCATACAACCGGAGGCAGAAATAATGGATTTGTCACGTTCAATTGGTGAAATGCAGCAACCTCAAATTGCTGAAGCATATTTGGAGGATACGGATTTACTGTATTCTAGCACAGTGCAGCAACAAGAAAAGATTAAACCAGAGCAGGTACAGCCAGGTGATTTTGTATCATCTTTCAGCAAAGAAGAGCAATGGGAAGCTGCAGGCCTGCAGGCAGAACACCCTGACCTGCACTACTCTATGGGGAAAACAGAAGGAAAACAAAATTCACAAGCAAAATCAGAATATGGAGATTTGTCATTCTCTGCTGTCACAGCAGAACCTCATAAAACAACAGAACCAGAGTTGGAAGAACATGATTTGTTGCATTCTTTTGTCAAAACAAAGCCATCACGGGCTGCCCCACTGGAGTCTGTCATGACGGATGTCATGGGCAAAGCATCACACCCTAATTTGTCCTCTTCTGTTAATGAAGAAGAACTAAGTGCACAACTGGAGGTCAAACAGGAGAGGGGAAGCTACACATTACACCCAGAGGAAACGGTACGACTGAAATTGGAACAGGCAGTGTTTTCAAGTTCTTGTGGCATAGCAGAGCAATCAAATAAAGCTCAACTTGAAGGGGAATTCCCAGAATTTTTGTTTTCCTCTGGCAAAAAAGAGCAACAAGAAGTGGAGAAACAAGAGAGGGAACATTCAGATTTACCACATCCCACTGATAAAACACATCAACAAGAAGCCACACTGCCCAGGTTAGGACAACCAGGTTTATCATCTTGCCCTTGGAAGACAGAGCAGCGACAAACAGTTCAAGTGGAAGCAGAGCATCAGAACTTGTTTCATTTAACTGGCAAACCAGAATGTCAAGGAACACCACAACCAGAGGTTGAACATCCAGATTTGTCATATTCCAGTGACAAAGTAGATAATCTACGAGCTACTCTATGGAAATCAGAGCAGCCTGTACCCTCACATCCCATTGGAAAAACAGAACAACAGGAAATGGCACATCCAGAGAGGGAAATTCCCAGCGTATCATATTCCATTTGCAAAACACTGTCACAGGATGAAATTCAAATGGACTTAGAGCAACAGTATCTAACATATGCCCTTGGTAAAAGAGATGAAATGCAAACCATTCAAAGTGATCTGAAACATACAGGTTCAATGTATTCTTGTGGCAAAAGAAAAGAAGAATTGGTATTGCCAGAGTTGCAACATGCACAGCTGTCTTCTGTTAGAAAAATAGAAGAGGAAGCTACACATCAGTTACCAAACTATCCAGATTTGCCATTTTCTATTAGTCAACAAGAGCACCATGAAATTGAACAACGAGGGGTGGAAGAAATTGATTTGTCCTGTACCGCTGGCAAATCAGAGGACTCACAACCTACCGAAGTAGTACTGCAACAGGCAGAGCTTTTGAAGTCCTTTGGTAAACTAGAGGAAAAGGGAATGGCCCAACCTGAATTGCAGTGTGTTAACCTGCAGTACTCTGTTGTTGAAACAGAGCAACCAGAAGCACCTTCTGTATCATATAACTTTGATAGGAATAAGGATCAGGGAACTGCACAAATGGACTTTGAACACTCAGATTCATTAAGTCCTACTGTCAAAGCAAAAAAGCATGAAATGGCCCCATTGAGAGCAGGACATTCAGCAAAGCAAGACACTGCAGCTACTTCATCTCTAACTGCTCAGCTGGAAACCGAACAACAAGTTCTATCCTTTTCCACTGAGGAATCAGAGAGCCAAAAAGTTCAACCGTATTCATCTCTTATTGAACAAACAGTGTTTGTACCTTCAGATGCTGCACATTCTGTTTCTGAAGTAAAACCAGAAGGGAGAGGGAAACCAAAGTCTTCACCTGCAAAAGGAGGCCTGTCCCCCAGGCACTTAGATTTATCTTACACGCACACTAAAACAGAGCATTCAGAAATGGCCCAGCCTGAATCAGGTTTCTCCTCTGCAAGAAAAGAAGCAGAGAACAGAAAAAATAATCTACATTTGTCTGTGGTTACACAGTCAGAGGATGAACATGTAACTTTACCTGGAAGAGCAAGAGAACAGACTTTACATTACTTGCATACAGCTATGGAATTAGAGCCTGAACAATTAAATATATCATATTCTACAGACAAAGCAGAAGCTTTAGAAAGTCAAGACTATTTAACTGTACCTTCAAAAATGGAGTCTGAACCTTCAGTTCCATTTTATTCAGCTAGTGAAACATCTCAGCAAGATGTTCCACCTTACTCCAAACCAGCCTGTGAGTATTTAGTTCCCACACGGTCCCTAGCTGAGCAAGAAAACCAAAGCATGCAGTCAGTTATTCCCCACTCTGCACAATCATTGGGCAAACATGTAATTCCACCACACGATCAAACAGAATTGCAAAAAAATCAGCTCCGGTCAACGGTAACAACGATCTTGAAGACAGGGCAGTTGGAGAGTATGCCTCTAACGCACACACAAGACCAAGATGAGCAAGAATCTCAAGATAATTTGTTGGACACAAAATATTTGCCATCAGGGCAGCTAAGAAGTCCCCCCAAATTCGCTACGGAGCCAGAAAAGGAAGAAATGCAACCTGATGTGCAAACAGCACTGAGGCTGGAGACCACAGAGTCAAAGGTGACTGCTGTAGCAGATGAGCAGGCAGCGTCATCAAATTTATTTGTACCTTTTCATACATTACCTGAGAGTGTATCAGTATCAGGGGCGTTCACTGGTGATGAAGAGAAACAAAGTATTCCATCATCTTCATATGATGTAGCAGGCATGTTTGGAAAGCAATTTAACAAAGCTTCAGACATTCATACTAAAGGAGAGGATAGATGTGAAATCCAGCAATATTTTGGAGATAAAAAGTGTACGGACTTAGAAGATCCTGGAGCTGTTTCATCAGATCATGTTTATGAAACTGTGGCACACAAAACTCAGCTTAATTCTGGTGAACAGGGCAGCCTATCTTCAGCAGAGATGAAGTCTGT
Source organism: Piaya cayana (assembly GCA_013389865.1). NCBI lineage: Eukaryota > Metazoa > Chordata > Aves > Cuculiformes > Coccyzidae > Piaya > Piaya cayana. The sequence continues at coordinate 148,272 of WAAB01024976.1, forward strand.
TAGCTCTAGTGCTGATGAAAAGAAGAATCCAGACATCCCATCCTTCGGGCTAGCTAGCTGGCTGACAGAGGAGGTGAAATCTCACTCAGTTAGTCTGATAAGGGCTGCAGAACCAGACAGGCAAGGAATTCAACTTTTTCCAAATGAAGCTTCTGACTTCAGATTAAAACACTTCCCAGCTGGAAGTTGCACAGAACTTAAGGCTCCTGGTGCTGTGAAAAATGAAAGGCATATGTTTAGTGTTCCTGATTCAATGTCAAAGGAAATGTCACACAGAATGTCCACAGACACTAGTCACAGAATGCAGAAGTATGATTTACTGGTAGGAGATAATCCAGGCCCAAACAAAGTTCCAAAGCATGAAACTAGCATTGCAATCCCTACAAAAATAGAAGCAGTGCAACATGCAGAGGTAGATAAAGTGTCTGAAGCGCCTGAACATTACCTAAGAGAAGCAGAGGAAGAAAAGGAACATGGTAGTGCTGTAGAAGGAAGTCGGCATTCTCCAGGGACTGCTGAACAAAAAGATCTATTTAATATCATTTCAGAAGGTTATGAAATACTCAATATTCACGTTCCTATGCATATTTCCACAGTTGATCAAGAAGAAAGTAAACACATGCAGGATAAACTAGAATACTTGGAAACAAATCCTTCATTTAAAATAAAATTAACTGATGATGGCCATAGAGCCCTGGCTTCTGGAACAACCACAGAGGCTTCAGAAAGCTCAGTTTTGGGAAAACCTGCAAACCATGAACTAGAGGAACTGGTCAAAAATTATGATGTTGAGGGAAATGGGGAACGACAACAAGAAAATCCCATGTTGCCAGAAAACAAAACTAATCCAGTGTTGGATCCTAATAATGGTATAGCTGATATGGATTATTTTGAAAAATACACATTGATTGATGACAAAGCTCCAGTTAAGCCAAATTTTGAAAGACCAAATTCATTATTTTCTGTGACAGAAGAGCCCGATGAACCTGTGGAAGAAACCACACCATTTGAAGAAAGCACTGAAGTAGGTACTTTAGAAGAGGAGTTTTCCTTACTTGAAGATCTGGATGAAGTCTTTTATGGCACTGTGAAAGGGGAAAGCAAAATGCAGACCCATGCAGATGCTCCAAAACCTTTACCTATGCAGAAATCAACTGATATTAACAGTAAAAAGGTTACAAATGTAGAAGATGAAAGGAAATCGCCAGGGACGCCACTCTTTGATTCAGAAGAAGGAGTACTAGAACGATCTCTGTTGTTTCCTACCACCGTTGCTGCAGTTAATCCAGAGCTTCTAGAAGAGCCACCTGCTCTGTCATTTTTATACAAGGACCTCTATGCAGAAGCAATGGGAGAAAAGACAAAGGAAGAGACTCCATCTGATGAGGAGAGTGGTAATTCTAATGCATCTTTCCCAAGTAGAAATTCAGACACAGATGATGGAACAGGAATATATTTTGAAAAATACATCCTTAAAGATGAAATTCCAAGTAAGGTCATAAGACCTCAAAAGGATCAGATACCAGAGGATGAGTCCTTTTCATTTCAGAGATCAGAGGACAAACACAAGCAGTGGTCTGGTGATGTTCAGCGTGTCAGAAGGGAAGTTCTGCCAGAAAGGGTTGTGGAGAAAAAGAAAATGCAGGTTGACAGTGACATTCAGGCAACAATTTGTAAACCAATACATGCCATTCCTTTTGGAAGCACAGTAATTCTTTCAGGTGCAAGTACTGATACCACTGAACAAAGAGAAGAAGAAAATGTACCTTTAGAAACAACTGAGGAGCTGCCACAGCAACCAAGTCATCAAGCACACAGTCAGCTAGTGGACCATCAAGGAGCTGAATATCAAGAAACTGGTAATAAGCAGGAAGAACAGCATGACATAACAGCAGCTCCTCAAATGGAAAAATATGCCCCATATGGCAGGACTCCTACTGAAGACAATGAAGATGATGATCATACTCAGGAAAATCTTTCCTGTGTCCCTACTATTCAGCGAACAGAGAAGCCAGACACGCAAAGAGAGGAGCAGCACCCTGATGTTTATGAAGATTTTTCTGAGTCAATAGACTACGATGTAATCACTCATGAAGAACTTTTGCAAGATGAAATATCATCTCAATTAACACATGAGGAGCTATTATTTGAAGACAGGGACTCTTTTGAGCATGCTGGTGATAGTTATGAATTTATTGATGACTCTGAGCAAAGAACACCTGTTGAGATTGAAGATTCAGGCTTTGTGGTGATGTATCCTGAAAAATCAGCAACAAACGTTCCTCAAGTGGAAAGCTCACAAAGAGAACTGAGGAAGGTGCAAGCAGACACATATTGCTACCACTGTAAATGCCCAATATCTGCTTTTGACAAGCTTTTTGGAGAACATAAAGACCATGAGGTCACAACATTAGATGATGCAGCAACAAAGATGAAGGTAAGAGTTAATCTGGGTGAGCTGCTGTGGCTAATTTCTCCAGACCTCCTGTACTGTCAGGAAAGCCTACAAAATAAAAGCTATTCCTAAACACCTTGTAGAATTCTTGAAGGCACACTATCTTATTAAGGTATTCTCTAGAGTTGTAGGCTTGCTAAACTGATATTTTTATTTGTTCAGAAGTTTGAATGACCTTGTTTATAAGTAGCTGTTATCAGACTTTCCATCTTTTAGCCTCTTCATTCATATAAATTTGTTGTAGTTTGTACGCGTAGAGGGAGAAATAGGAAGACTGTTGTTTCTGTTAAAAGAAAACTTTAGTAATAGTAGCTCATTTCACTTGACAAGGTACAGAAGCTTCCATATGCTGGAACTAGTATCATGATAAATTGTTCCCTGTCCCAGTTACGTGTGTTGGTTGCTCAGAGATGTTAGAAGAGTCACATAGTTTACATTACACAGTTTTGTTGAAATGCCATCTTCCTTTTCTGTTCAGTTCACGTTCATGTGTGCAAATAGTTTTAACTGTAGTCCAGGTAAGAGTTTAGCATGTCGTGTTTCTTTCCACTATCTTTAATCTGTGCTACTCCAACAGACAGATAAAAATGTCCTCTATTTCTATACCCTAGTCCTGAGCTATCAATGCTGGTAAAAATGCTTTTGTTTCTGTGGAAGCTATTCCTCCTTAAATTGCAGTTCTTCCTCTCAAAACAGCATGTATGTGCTATCTTACTTTTCCTGTATCAGATTTTTCATATATAAATATATAGATGTTTCTTTCTTGGCTACCAGCTATTTAATCTCACCCTAGTATCTAAATGGTGAAGTCTCTTTCACAGCACATGTTTGGTTGATGATAATACAGAATTTGGTAATTTCACTAAAATTCCAGAAGGGCTTGTACGACTGATTTTATTTTATCTTTATGTTAACTTCTATGCAAAAAAAACAAAAAACAAAAACAAAACCAGGAGGATATTGATGTGGCAGTGTCAAATATCAGTTTTTATAAACCATCTCCATGGTGTGCAGAAGCATGACAGCAGAGCTGCTTCTTAAATTTGGCTATTCACACTTGACTTACAAGTGATAATTAGCCACCAGTAAGTCAATAATAAAGTCACAAATCCCAGCTATCTCTTGAATGTACCTGCACTGGGACACGTCAAGTTGAGCCACAAATAAACATCCCATGATATCACTCCCTGGCTGTGGAGCACACACATGAAACCAGTATTAGATCTGTCTATATCACTGGCTTGGCTTCACATGATTTCTAGCACTTGGGGCTCAGGTTACCCTGAGGTGGCATTTATAGGTTTCTTGTTACTTCTGTATAATTACTGAGAAATATTACAATAACAAAATGCTTGTCACGTGTATTTGAGCTGTAGGAACACAGTTTCACAGCCAGTGAAATGAGGTGTGGATGGCATCTGTCAGAATTTACAGGTTATCTTGACAAACAAAAGTTTGCCTCCAAATCTTGGTGATTGGCCCTAAGTGTTTTTAAAGTGAGCTTTCAATTGTACAGTCCAAAGTGACATTTATAATTAATGGAAAGTCATATGCTAGTTTTCAACAGATATTGCTGTAGAAGTTTGCTGTAATTGAATGCTGTTACCAAAAGAAGTTAACCTTCCTGTTAGGTTTATTTCCAGCTAATTAAAACTAAGTATGTTCATACGTTATAAATTGCACCTGAGCAGATGGCCATCTCACTTTCACAAAAGGTCAAGATGACCTAAGGAAAAGTTCTGAGTCATCTCTGATGTCTATTGTCCCTTGAACTGCTTTTGCTTCCACATGTAATTCACCTAGTGACTTTGATGAATTCTGGTTTGTAGGAAATATCTTTAAAATTCTAATTTTAAAACATCCTCATGTTTCTGTTAGACTTATAATTACCTGTATTATCCTCCTTTTTGTGTGCTTTTTTCCTGTGATCCCTCAAGGATCCTCATGAGGGTCTGAGTACTCTCAGTCTCTAACAAGAATTCAAAAGGTTCAACAAGTTTATAGATGCTTAGCATCTTATCTAACTGAGCTCAGTTCATTTTTTTTTATATTGGAAACAGTTTTGTGACTGTTCCAGTTGCTATTTCTGTGCTTGTCTTTGTAGCCACGGTGATACTTGAACTTAATTTAGCAATTGTTCCAATGGAGACTCATGGAAAAACAAATGTATTTGCGTAAACTAAGTTGCATGTAAAAACTTTATAAAATAACAAGCTTATGCTACTGAAAGATTTTCAATTTCAGGATCATTTAAGTGAACTGTCAGCAGCACTGGAAGAAAAGTCAATGAAGATTGAACAGTTCGTGAGTGATATCGAATTACTATTTAACTCTGTTGAGGTAAGTCCAATGTTTTATCACACTGGTTCTCTTTCCTTCTACAGAATTCCCTCTAAGACATGGTTGTCTTGTTTTGTAGTGTCATTGATTCCACTAAAATGGGTAGTTTCTCCAGTCTTCAAATTGACTTCTCCTGCTGTTAACTTTAGCAGAGGAATAAAGATTTTGGGGTCTTTTTTTTGCATTAGTGCAAAGTGGAATATGTGACTGTCAGCACTGGAAGAAAATGTTCCCTTGATTTTATTTATACTTATAAAAAGCTTACACCATTTATGTCTTTATTTAGAATCCTGTATGCATAATCTGAATGAGTTGCCCAATGTCTGAAGTTCTTAATGCCCAAGTTCTTAAATCTTCAGGACTGTATTAATTTCAGTTGAAAGGACGGATTTTTTAGCTATTTTGTAGTCAGACTTCCTGTCTCAGTGCTTACCTATCAAAGTTTAATTTTAAACAGTAATAGTAAAAAAAATTTTTAAACAGCCATTCTTTTTAATGTATTTCTCTAGCATTATTTCTCCCTGATGAGATTGCTTGCAGAAATAAAGTTTTCCTGTTGTCAAGATGCAAGACAGAGTCTGGTGGCTGTCTCATGTATGGGCATTTGAGAATTTTTGTGTATACACTAAATGCTGTGGTTGTATTCTGCAGATCAATTTACAACTGTTTCTATTTTGCAGGAAAACTGTAAGAGAAAGGCAAGTTTATTGGAAAAGCAGAATGAAGAGATGCTTAAGAAGGCAGTAGCACAATATGATGAGAAATCAGAGAACTTTGAGGAAGTGAAGAAGATGAAAATGGAGTACCTGTATGAGCAGATGGTTAACTTCCAGCAAACTGTTGATTCAGCAAAGGAAACTTTGGAGACAGCAGTAAAAGAAATGGAAGACCTCGATGGATTTGTTTTTCTAAATGTAAGTAAAAATGACTTTTGTACTGTAGCTTTTACAATACTAGTTAGGAAAGCACTTATGCGGTACCTAGGCTGAGAATGAGTTATTTACCTTCCTTTTTTCCCCAAAATCATTAAATTCTGCAAGCTCAGATATTTCACTCTGAAAAAGCTGTATCATTTTCTTTTGTTATGTGAATGATCAGAGAGAATTGCAAAGATGATGCATAGGATGAAAACATGACTTACATCATCAAAATGGTTCTGGTTTGTTTTGTGAAGAGAAGGCTGAGAGACAGTTTGATAGTTTGTCTAAAATTAATTATCTATTGAGGAGTAAGAAATGTTAGAGTAGAAAGTACTTACTATATGAAAAGTAAAGGTGAAAAAAGAAAATGTAATTGAAAACTATGTGAATCACAGAGTCATAGGAGAGTTAGGATTGGAAGGGACCTTAAAAATCATCCAGTTCCAATCGCTCTGTCATGGGCAGGGATATCCCACTAGACGAGACTGCCCGAGGCCCCATCCAACCTGGCCTTGAACACCTCCAGGAATGGGACAGTCACAGAAGATTCACATAGCACGGGAGAAACTTGCTCCACAAGTACAAATCTCACCAGCTTCTAGCAAAAAAAAAAGTTAGGAAGATTTCAGCCAGAATTTGGATTTAAATGTTCTTAAAGTGCCTGTGATTTCTTTCTGTACAAAACCTTGGTTTAAGTAAGTAATTGACTATGCTCCATTTTTTAAACATGGACATTGAATATTCACCCTTTAGGAGCTTAAACCACAGATTTAGACTATAATAACCTGCTAAGCCAGAGCTTTGAAGTGGAGTATACTTAAGGAACTGAATTCTCTGCTGGTGTAGATGAGCAGAATCCCAGACAACATCAAGGCAAAAAAAGCTTTATGTATTTTATGTCTGTGGGGAGTAGCAATACCACTAGCTGAGTGGCTCTTCAACGTTTTCAGTGTTTTGAAAACTGTTAATACATTTCTTTTTTCTCTTCTTTTAGTCATCTAAAGAATTAAATAAAAGGTATGTGAAGCATGCGTAAAGTGCACAGAAGTGAGTATTAGGCCTAGCATACTGTCTGCTGTATTTTATAAACCTTGTAAATAAGGAAATTAAGAGAAGAGGTTTTATACTTGTTGCTGTACCTAACTGGATTTGAAGTTTTGCGCATATTCTGTAATACATCAATTAAAGAAGTGGCATTTTGAAGTGGCATTTTAAAGTGTCAGTTCAATCGTAAATCCCTACGCAGACATTTTGAAACAGTTATACCTTGTAGTTATTATTATTCACACACGTATGAAAAAAACAACTTTGATCATGCTGCCATCTCTTAGACATCATTGGTATGCTCTTTTTTTTTTTACTAGTCTTGTTCTGTATTACCTGGTCTCTGAGAGGTTATGATGCAAACTGAAATTCACATGACTGGGTTTGTTGGATCCTGTTTCTGAAAACAACTCCAGAAAAGAAAGTGACATTAAGTAGCTTTCAAAAGCTTAACTCAAGACTATGGACTGATATTTTCCCATTACCCTTCATTGGCACTGCCTGATTCAGGATGTGTCAGAGGGCTGGTGCGTAATCAAAGCTGCATCATGCTCCACTTGCACATACCAGTAAATATACAGAATTGCAAATGGTTCTCTGCAATGTGTGACTTCCTCAAGGGAGTTGTTTTCTGTGAGACCCATCCTTTATGACAGAGGGGTTTAATTATAGGCTTTTATTCCCATGATAAGTTTTGCAAGTTGGACTACAAATATTCAGAGACTCTGGCTGCAGGCTCCTCCTGTGCAAGCCCCCAGACATGCTTTGCCTGTACCACCACTGCTGACTTTCCCCAAAGTTATGCAGTTCATATCAAATGTAACCTTGTCAGTGCTGCCTCAGCCATCACAGGGATAGGCAAGCTGGTATGGACTGCGGTGTGATAATGACACAAGGGTTCCAGTTTGAGCTCAAATTACAGTCCCAGGAAAGCAGCCAGAAACAATGTGCCAAACACCCCTTCATGGTTTCTAGTAATCTGCTGAATTAGGTCTATAAATTTTGACTCACTGTTGTAAGTCAAAGTGTGAGACTCTGGACACATATCTGCAAGTAGTTTATTGTGTAAGAATGGGGCCAGTGTAATCAGATGAAACAGTTTTCCGTGGCTTTCTGTATTCTTGGTCTTAACTTGTTTACTTACACATTCAACTGGAAGTTTTTTTCTGGTTTGTGCATGGGTTCATTTATTACTTTGCTCTAATAATATCTGACTTGCTGAAGACATTTAAGAACAAAGCTCTATAATAATGCATGTTTTTCTAAAGAAAACTTTTTATTTTGTTGTTGTTTGACTTTGTTAAGATTATGTGTAATTAACTACTTCAGTGTCTAAAAAGAAGGAAGGGGAGAAGTGCAAAATTCAGTTACCTAGAAAAAAATAATCTTTCATTTCCTTGAAGCTGCTTCTGCCCCAGAATTAACAATATGTTAGGGTTTTTACTTTAATGAACTCAGCAAATATGGACTAATTAAGTAGAATCTATCTTCCTTCTCATGTTTTTCTTGCTTGCCAAAAGCAGCTGCTTTGCATTATGTCTATGGCATCAGCTACTGCAATTTTGCTCTGAGGTTTGTAACCTTTAAAGGCAGGGTGTCAGTTAGTCCAAACTGCTGTGCTCTTGGGACTCTTGCTGTGAACTTCAGATCCTCACGTTCTCACGGGTCAAGTGTATACAGTCCCTGTGTACTTTCACTGTGCTCCTGATCTGAAATTGCACTGTGCTCCAAATATCCCCAATCGGGGAAACAACTTATCCTTCTATGTTTTCCTCAAGTTCATGGGAAAACTTAGAGAAGTGTATGTTTGCATGGTCTTTGTGTCTGGCCTTTGGAAAACTACGGGATGCCACAAGGGATTTATACAGATAGCTATGTCTTTTTCCCAAATAGGTTACTTACTGCAATGGATACTACCCTCTCTTTAGAAAAGGTACCCAGTGCTTTTTCACTCTTCGAGCACTACGCAGACAGCCCAGGACAAAGCAATGAGCAATCTGTAAAACATGTGGCTGGTAAGAATCTCTGAATATTGTCCTTACAAAAGCTACCGTTTTGGCAAAGCCTTGAAAATTTTAGGAAGCTAAAACTGGAATCTATTTGAGAAGCATAAACCATGTAGTTAGCAATCAGAGTTGAATGTAAAATGAAGTCTAATTGTGCATGAGTGTTTGGCTTATAGTAGGGCACTAAGATGAGCAACAGAAGGAAAAGTGCTAAAGTGGGGGATTCTTGCATCATTTCAGATATCTGTCTCTCAGAGTAGCAGAAGATCTCCACCAGTAAACCTCCCAGAGATAAAAAAAGTTGCTGTTCAGTTGCAGGCAGAAACAGAAGAGGCAGTCAAAGGGTCTCCTGAGCTCTCTTCCTCTGAGCGGGGCAGCCCAAGCATCACTGGTGTGAGGAGAACACAGGGCTGGCTGACAGCTGAGATCCATTGGTCAGTGCCAAGTGAACAAAGGCACCTAAAACCTTCACAGGATGTGATGGAAAAGTGATTAGCTGTAGCTGGAAACATCCTTTGTTTCAGAGGGCGGTAGTGAAAATTGCACATGATAAATGGATTTATTCATTTCTATCTGATATTTCACGTCATGTAAGAAACCTGCCTGCTCGGGCTTTCTTTTCTGCTTAGACATACACTTACAGAAATTATCTGAATCTGGGCAGCAGCCAGTTAAGAGTTTGTCAGTACCAGATCGTGGACAAGCTTTATTTAACTTTGTTTTCTGTCTCACACACCTGCAGAAGCTCTTATTATTGCTCTTTGCACTCTTTGCCAAGTTCAGCTCCAGCTGTGCCTTGGCCTTGCTGACCACATCTATACACAATCAGGTAACCTTTCTGGATTACCTATCTGTGCTTGCTAAAGAAGACCTAGAGGAAATAGACCTAGAGAACTAAAGGAACTGCACCTAGAGGTATTTAATAACTCTGAGACCTTAATTTCCTTGTCAAACTTCTATGAACTTGCCTGCGGCATTCAAAGCTTCTCAGGTGAAGCTGGACAGGCATTTGTGCATACAGTGTTATCTCAATGTCATCTTTTTAGGAAGCCAGATAAAAAGACCTTTATTGCAACCCACATTCAGTCAGGGCTAGTTTAGTAGTTTCTCTCTTTTGCAGCTCCAGTTAAGTTAGTGGTGCAAATATGCTATGTATCTTGGCTTAGTTCCTCCCTTTTGCAGTTCCATGGGTGCAACCATTTTTTCCACCTGGACTACTACCTGCTGGCAAGGTTATCCACAGAGACAGACCCACTTTGTCATACTGTGTTTCCTTTTCCCACAAGTTGCTCCAGCTGTTCAGTGTTTGCTGAACACCAAATGACTCCAGAACAGTTTGCTTTGACCAATTGAAATGAATGTCCAGTAACAAATGACCTTCAAATCTCCTCATCCTTTATACTTTCTTCTCTTTCTCTTTCTAACATATCTGATTTTCACTCTTAACTTCCATTACCAACTATTGCTATTGTAATTTTTACTTTGGTGGGCTATAGACAAAATATGTCTTTTTTTTCCAAGATTGCACCTTTTCTGAAAGAAAACAGGTAAATCCCTACATAAAACTCACAAAACTTTATGTGGAATTGAACATCTTGAGTCCATAATTTATCACATACTGGAGGCAAATATTAGACCCTCAGAATTTTTTTTTCACTGAAGCCTTTTGAGGAAATACACGTGAGTTTGCCATATTTCTCCAGCCCACATACTTTTCCTTCAGAAAGTATAATATTTTACTGATAAATTTCATAGAACTTTATTCTACTACTTCAGAAACATCTTTCCTTCAAAAATGTTTCAGTTTCCAAATTTTCTACAACCACTAATGAAATTCTCAACTTCTTCCTTTCATGTAAGCCACTCCTATTAACAAATAAGCATAAAAACCTCTTCCAATATACCATTGAACATATTGGAACTGAGACTTTGTCACAAGGAGAGTGGAAATAATTTAAAAAGTAAAAAAATTCCAAAGCTTGCTGTGAGTCATGCTTTTTTATATCAGAAGGCAAAGACCTTTGATGATTGTAACAATCTCCCATTAGAGTCACAGAGGAATGTAACTGCTCTCCTTCTTCAAGTTCACAAAGCCAAGGAAATGTTATATCACATTGTATTTGGAAAGCAGTAAATATCCATAAAACATTTGGGATTATTATTTTTTTTCTTCCTGGAGGTTATGGATTTTTGGTAGCATGAAGGAAAATAATTCCTTACACTGCAGCCCTTCAGTGAAAACTGAACTAATGAGAAAATGTCACACATCTCTACTGAAAAATATAGTTTAATTAAACTTACAGTGCAACTATCTAATTTCTTTGAGTAAAATTCATTTTAAAAGGGACCAGCACTTTGATAGCATGTAGATGTTCTGTTTCTGAAGAGAACTGTTCAACTTCTTGCTTTGAAATTACTTCCTTTCAAAAGTTTGTTTCATATCGTGCAAAAGGAAATTAGGAATCAGATGTTTCTCAGTGTTATAAAGCTGAATTTTGTTCTATAACTTTTTTTTTTTTTTCAGACGNACATCTTGCAGTTTTGGGGTTTCTGTGGCCATAAATAGAAGTTTCTATGGAACTTTACAGGCAGAAAAAAAATAAAATAAAGCTAGTTTCCCCATTGGATCCACTGAACGGAACTCTTTTCCTAAATGAGATCCATTTTTAAATTGACCAACTGTAGATGGAGTCCAAAGACAAAATGCAGATTGTCTTTCGCAGTGAGAAGGATATAAGTATGTAATCCTACCCTAGTAGTAACTCTGCCTAAATCATAAGGAAACAGTCAGCATCTGCATTTGCCTTGTTCATGCCACGGGGTATCATCTTAATTACCATGAAGATAACTGAAAAAAGAAAAAGCTTTCTGCTAAGGTTCTAAGAGAATTCATGCAATATGGAAATGTACTGGGTGAAGAAATAGAATCATGTATTTTCATCCCCTGCAATCACTTTAACAATGAACATCTTTTGGGACTTATTTGCTTCTTTCTTTCCCCTCTCTCTTTTAAGCCGTAATTGTAGGAGGGAACAATATATCATCAGGGGTGGAGCTGTGCCAATCAGTATGCAAAGTTTATACGAAATCTGGGGAACCTTGGAGGTCTTTAAAGCACTCTTTGAGAGGCTTGTCCCATGAAGTTCAGGTGCTTTGGCAGAGGCTGGGTTCACCTGTGCACCTGGGATTCTCTGTCCACTGGATCTGTGGGTAAAATAACTGTATCAGGTAGGACCACCTACTTGTGCACCTGCAGTAGGAGTCCACCTCTGGGCAGCAGTAGATGTTTCATCTACTGCCTCGTAGTCCTCTCTGCAGTTGGAGCCTTCCTTTGCCTAAAGCATGTCCCCATTGCTGCCCATATGAGTTGATTTGGCACACTGCATAAATTCTTTCCTGGTGTGGCAGATCTTTTCCCCTGCCCAACTTTCGAGGATCAGCTACATATGTCTGCCTCTGGAGGAGGCTTTCTTCCTCTTCCTACCAGTGACCTATGCTGTGCTGTTTGCTGCAAAGAAGTCCTTTCAGTCTCTACTTTCAAGGGCATCCTCTTCATAGGGTGTCCTCCACTCTGGTGCCTGTGCTGCAAGTCAAAGTCAGGTAATGGAGAATTCAGTCACCCGAAGGAGCCTGCAGGGTTTTCTGGCCTTTCCAAGGAGATGGCTTGAAGTTATCAGGTGTCCCTTGGGATCTCATGAGCACATGTACCTCAAAGTAGAGCGCAGATCTGGAGACCTCTCCCTGTGACAGAAAGGAGCAGGTTTGGAGAGGGATCACTGGAGCTATGTGACAGTTCTGCCTGTCCAGGATTGCCACAGCCCTAACACTCCCTGCTGTAGGTCAGAAACGAACAGCTGTGCCATGACTCATCTACGTGATAGTCCTGGCCCCTGGGGAAGGATCCCAAGACCTGGGCAAGGTGTAGGTACAATGCCTTGTGCTGGGTTCAGGTGGTCCTAGGGCTAGGATTATATCTTATTTTGTCCAGACTGTGGGGGAAATGGATGGATTCCAACAACAAGCAAGTAATTTTTCTGGTTCTGATTAGGAAGACCTACTGGTCTTAAACTGCACCAGTTCTTTATTTCATGTAATTGCTCTACTTCTGTGGAAATAAGCGACCTGTGTGAAAATAAGCAACCAGGTTGCCTCACAAACTGGTGAGTAATTTGACTGAAAATACAGGAATGTGAATAACAATGAGAAACTTTCTTCTCAGTCCCACAGACACCTACTGTCATACCTCAGGAACCAAACTCAGCCACCAGCACCTCCATTACCATCTACTGGACTGTGAATGATGGAGATGCCATTGACTGCTTCCAGGTCTACTGTATGGAGGAACTGCAGGCCAGCAAAGATGCAGGGGGTGCGTAAGGTCTTCATGACAGCAGGAGTCCCTCTTGCTCTGGCCTGAGGTCTGCAGAGGGGAGACCACACTGCAAGGAAGGGCTTAGGATACCAGAAGAAGAAGGACCGTGAAGACGTCATGCATAGAACTAAGGGTAGTTGTGGAGGAGAGCATGCTGTTCCTTCTACTACCCAAAATGAAGACAAGTCAAGATCTGTGAAGTGTGGGGCAGTTGTTTGCAGAGACGCAGCAAAATTCCTGTTGAAGTACCCTTTTGTGAAGTGTCCTGACCTTTAGACCACAGAGATGTGTTCATGCCACTCCATGGGTACTCCTGGGGATTGCAGATAAATCTGCCAGAAGGATAGGTTTCATTAGGTTTTTAGGCCCCTGAATATACTTGGAAAAATATGTCCTAATAAGAAGAAATAGCAGGAAAATATAATCAGTATTTCCATATGTAGATTTTTTTCCAAAAAGAAACTAAAATACATCAAATTTTAAATATGAAATTGAGAAAAGAGGATTGAATTGCTTGGTTTTTAAAAAGCTTGGGCTGATCATAAAGTCACTTTAAGCAACCAGGCTCTGCAGAAATCCCTGTGTGTATGTGTATACATGCTCAAGTATGCTACGGGATTTTTATAATAGCTAAATTATAACTAAGTGTTGTGGAATGGTGAAATCAGGCTTGATTACTGCTGATTTTATGTACAAAATTGCAGTCTAGTCCTCATTAGGAATGAGGGCCATAATGTCCCCTTGCCATCAATGAAGTATGAGTGTACTCAACTCCAGCTGACATCAGAAACTTTCTGTCCAGACTGAGTTGGAGTAAAATATGGAGATCTTTGATAGTAGTGCTTTCTGGATTTTTTTCAGTTAACTGGTTTTATGTATTAATTGAAAGCTGTGATCATAGACCCTACCATTGCAACATGTGAGTGTGACATCCTGTGCATGTATGTGTTCCTCCTAGCTTTGGTGGAAGAATACAGAGTGACAGTGAAGGAGAGCCACTGTATTTTGGAGGACCTGGAGCCAGATCACTGCTACAGTGTGTGGGTCATGGCTGTCAATGGCACGGGCTGTAGCTTACCCAGTGAAAAAGCCATTTTTAAGACAGGTACGTACATGCTTTGGCATTTTATTATTATTTGGGCTTGATTATTATAGACTTCAGGTCCTTAGAAATGTCCATAGCATTACTGAAACAGAAGAAAATGCTTCATTTAGTCTGTCTGGCAGGTAACAGGTAACTCACAGCTGTTTCCCTTTTTACAGAGATAGCAGAATAATTGTTCCTGGGAGGAAAATTAAAGAAATTCAGATTCAAAGATACTCCCAGTCTCGGGCCTCATGACTGGGGCATTGGGGCAGCATATGATTAATTGCTCTTCTGGGCACACTGCAATGCTCCAGGGAAGCTCTGGAAAAGCCACCCAGCTGTTTCTTGCTGCTGTTGCTTCTTCTGTGGAAAATGGAGGTGACAGCTGCATTTTTTTGCCTCTCTGCCATCCTCCCAAATACATCTACATTGCACTGATTTAAATTATTTTCTTCTCAAGCAAAGGCCTGCTTGACTGAGGTTACATGCTGTGTCTAGCTCAGTGGGACACAAATTTCACATGTTGCTGAGAAGCTCTGCTGCTGTTTAAGTGGTATAAATTAAGAAGAGTAATTAGATGACTATTGTTTGTGAGCTTCATTTGACTGATTAATTTATCTGAGCCTTAATTTCTTTAATAATTTGTATTGACAACACTATCACTTCTTGAATTATGAACAAGGTGAAGTATTTTGTGTCTAAGGCCCTCTTGCCAGATAGTTTTTTTAGTGCTATGGGATAAAAGCAATCATTCTGTTCTTACAGTCACAAAATAGAGACAAGGGTATTTGACAGTTCCATAATGAAATAACTCTGTACAACACTGATGTATTATTGAAAACACCTGGCAGCAATCACAGCTTCAAGCCTTTTGCTTAAACCACCAGACTTCAAATTTGTGGATAGTTCTCCTTGATATTCAATTTGCACTCGTATTTTTATTTTCTAGAACCTACAACATAGAAATTCAAATTTTATAACCTTAATAATGTAATTGTGAGTATAGTGCAGAATTCCTTCCAAATAGTCAAATGATAATGAGTTCTTACTAGGAAATAATCTATTAAAAGGGGAATCTCACCTCTCCAAAGCAGTTATTTTTAAGAACTGTCTTTGTCTTTCAGCATCAGACTCACCATTCTTTTCCCCAAACTGAATCCTTCTGAAAAAGTTAATTTCTTCAAGTCTTTGATGCTCTCCTTTGGTTTATTTCTTTAAGAAAACAAATAAACTAGATCAAACAATGGTTCATTAAAGACCTTTTCTCAAGCTGAAGTGAACACCCTTTAGAGTGCACTGAGACCCAGATGGACTTGTGGGGACAGTGACGCAAAACCACTGCATCACCTTAACACCAAAGCAGGAAAGATGAGCGCAGGTAATAGTAAAGAATTATTCGGTGTGAGCCTGCCTATTTAGTTATAAAGCTACTTCCTTCAAGTAGCCCAATGAACTCAGAAACAAGAACTTAAGGTTTATTTTTAGTAATTCAGATTAAAAGTTGCCATGTACAATAACATAATTAGCTGGTGTATGCAGTTATAGGAACATGTGTACTAATAGTGGATCAAAGCTGTGCCTGTTAAAGGTGTTGGGAAGCCCCACGAGGTTCCTGTGTTGCGACTGCACTTGTACAGGTGGTAGTGGGCCTGGGGAGTTGCACAGAACTCAGGTGGGTGCTGCTGTGGTGCCCCTTCTGCACCTCCCATCTCCTGCTCCTCCATCTCCCAAACTCACAGCTTGTCTTCCTCTCCCCTGGGGAACACACTGTTACCAAGCAGATTTTCTCTGTGAGAATTATGCTGAAATCAGCCAGTATCCCTCTAGCTTCCCTCCTCCCTGTTCATCAAAAACTGATCTCTGGATGAAGGGTCCTTGCAATCCTAAAGACTAAGTAGTGAATGTACCTTCTTCTGTTGTTCTCAATCTATATGATTCTCACCTTTTATCTGAGGGGCAAAGTAAGAACTTAACCTTTTGGGCTCCTAGCCTGTTATAGGATCACTTATATTAGTGCTACATTATTACTAGGAAATGAGAAATGTGTTCTAACTGCAGTTAATTTATTTAAGAAAATCACAGAAGCACGGTAACATTACTTTTGGTATGCTCGCTCCATCTACTCTTCAGACAGATAATCTCAAATAAGAAAAAAAAAAGCCTGGTGTCTATTGACATACTGTTTGCACATACATTCATGTGTGTCAGTCGCTGAATGCGGTATCAGAAGATTCAGCTATACATTTTTCATTCTTCAGGAACAGATGAATTTAAAAACAGACAATAATCAAATATGTCAGAAGATAATTAAAGGATTATTGCTAAGGGATCTACACAAATGTATTAGCAAATTACAATCTAACCCACCGATCCATTGTTCTGCTGAATACCTAGATTAGCTATTCCTGCAGTAAAACATGAAGTAGAGCTTAACCTGACTAACCTCCTGTTTTTCACTAAACTAGGAAATTGATACATACTTGTGGGTTTTTTTCTTTCCTTTCCTACTTCTGACAAATCATTCCTCTTACAAAATAGAATCAATGCTTGTTGCAGTTCTGTAAGATTATCATGTCATAAAGTCATCAAATTTCTACTTTTGTCTTAGGCCTCCTATTTGGAACCTGATCTCCTTAAAAGCAAAATAACTTCCTACATCTATTATTTTAATTAATAACCTTTCTTGTAAGAATTGGTGTTCAGACTGTTTATATTAGTTTCAACCAGGTCGTGAAGCTCGTTTATGTTGCTGTTCCCTGGAAAGGGAAAGAGTAAGTGAATACAACTAATCCATTTTCAGCCTGCAATGTCAGATATGCAGTTTCACACAATAGCTTTTGATTACTTGCATTCAGTGCTCTATTTTACATTCTGTTTTCTGTCTTGCAGTTGAGCCTGTAGTTCTTAAACTAGGGCTCTAAAAAAGAGAAATTACAGAGCCAAATTTTAGCACTGCAAAAATAAACAGGACATATATAAGCAGAAAGTCAGCATCTCCCCATTGGTTCTGCAGTAGCATATTTGTTCTGATGCCATTCATGCAGGGGCTGCTGAGGACAGGATTGAGATGATGCAGGGAGAGTTGTGGGCAGTACTGCCTTGGTGCTCTGCTTCTTGAAGATTGGCAGATATGACAAAATGTTGCTTGAGGAAAGGCATAAAAAATCTACACTGGCATTTTAAGGATATGCAGAAATGCATATATATTCACAGTGACATTCCCAGCACATTTGGTTTTGGGTTTTTTTCCCCCATAACATAACCCTTTGCCATTGAAACACAAACCAGCAGAAGTTTACAAAGGGTGGGTAAAACTGCTTTTTTGGGCAGGTGAATCTTTCTTTCCTTTGTGAGCATCCTCATCCATTGTCTGATGCCCTCCTTGCAGTACAACTAACATGTCTGAGGTACTGAGGGGCATGGTTTAGAGATTGCTAGAAATGGTTGGACTTGATGATCCGGTGGGTCTCTTCCAATCTGGTGATTCTGTGATTCTGTGATGTCCCTGTGTTCACAGCACCTGCCATCCCCACAGTAAAGGCTGAGGACTGCACAGTGTGTTGGGACACAGCCACTGTCCGCTGGTGTGCCAGCTCAGCATCAACAGAGTCCTTCACCCTGGAATACTGCCGACAGCACTCGCCAGAAGGAGAGGGTCTCAGGTCAGTGTCAGTGCTGTGCTCACTGCTCGGCCAGGCTAGACAGTTGCTAATAAGCATCCCCAGACCATTGGTCATTGTGCAAGAGATTATTCTGCCTTCAACTATGCAAGGAAGAAAACTGCTTCTGCATGCTGAGAAATTTACAGCACAGATGCTAATCTATGAGATTAGGCTGAGATGTAAAAATAATTTCCTTTTGTTCTGCTTGACTGAGCATTGCTTTTCACTTGGGGCCAAAACTCTGGAGATGTGTTATCTGCAATTAACCAGAAGTTGCAGGGTTGGGCTGGTTGGGGAAGCAGTCACTGTCCCACAACTGCAGGCAGGGCAGGGAAGGGAAGGTCAGCCTGAGCTCCACAGGAAAATTCAAGATGAAGGAGCCTCACCCAGTTTCCCGTCTTCTCTAAATGGACCAGCTGATTTTGTCATCTTCATCTCCTGCTTATGATCTTCACCTGGGGGCTAGTTCACATGGACCTCATGGAGATGCAGCAGAGAGGAAAGAGTTCCACCCCCTACAGTGAAAATTAGCAAAGTGGACTAAAGGGCTCACATGTTTCTGTAGACAAGTACAACAGTTAAATTTTGCATGCCTTGCTCCTTACGCAAGAAGGCTAAAAATTGAAATAGAAAACTTCTGCAGGATTGGGAGACCTGTTTATCATGTACTATAAGTGTGCTGCATTAATGCAGTTAAGGAGAGATCTTGCTCAGCCCTCCTGATCCTCAAAGAGCAGCCACAGCCTGCTGTGTTTCATATGTATTTCATAAAGACATCAGGACCCTGTTCATCTGTCAAAGTTGCTGTTGTTCAGAGGGATAACATAGCTGTTCCCAAAAATCTGTGCTGTGTGTTTGCCCTTGAGTTTCTTCACTACTGAATGGAATTGACTCTTTTTCTCAAAACTGAACTGGAAATTGTGCCCGTTTCTGTAATCCATGAGCGAGGTATCAATAATACCAAGCAGTTTGGTTGAGTGCTTATAATTGTAGCAAAAAGCTGCCAGAAATGGCCCATTCCCTTTCTCAAGTGACCTTGTGCAAAATATGATGTGTTTATAATTCTGCTGAGTCACATTTGACTTTTTGGCCTCACTGTAGGCAGAAGCTGACCTTTTACTGTGACAAGTGTGAAAAACTCCCACAGGACAAAATCACAAATTTTCTCAGAATTTCTGTGTTTAAAATTTCTGTATTTATAGAATAGTTCTGACCTCCTTTTACAGTGTCAAAGACCATCTTCTACCACTAATTTTCCCTCAAGGCAATGTCTCTCTTTCCTTTCCCAAAAGCAACCCCCGAGATTAACCTGGCAAACTACAGTAATGGCACATCCAATCATGGAGATGTTTTTTTATTTTATGTTTTCTATGTAATTTTTTGCATAAAGCCAAAAGAAAAAAGGGACCCTCTGGTAGATGAAGCATACTGCTTGTACTGCTCCCATCCAAGAACTTCTAGATTCAAGTTACGACTAGAAAACAACTTCTTATTTAGATGATATAGAAGCAAGAATTCCTGTGTCAGGCAGAATAAAACTGTGTCTTCATGCACACTTAGCACTTGGGCCTGGAAATGCTGTAGTTTCGTCTGGTTGCTTTCCTCAAAAGTTTGTCCTTTACACATTTCCTGAGCAATATTAATGTTAGGGACCAGCCAAATGTGGAGCACTTTGACAGAGAACTTGTACCTCTCATGCTTGTGGCAGTCTCATAGCTGAGTTATTTCCCACTTGCTAGGTGTGAGTTCACACACATTTCTCAGCAACCCTAGAAAGTTCATACAGCTGCTGCTGGGGGCAGATCATGAAAGCAGAGGCTGGGGAAGGATGCCCAAGACAAGTGCTGGAGAAGGCACCATGGCCGCATCCCACAAGCCTGCCTTCACAGATGTCATTCTGGGAACCCAAGGCAAGAGATACTGCCAAGGAAGCAGTCAGGGAGAAATGCCCACATTGCAAGCCAGAGACTAGTGTGGAGCCCCTAGTCTGGGCCACCCCCTCATAGCCTCTGGCATGTCACAGAATCACGGGGTGGTTGAAGTTGGAAGGGATCTTTGGAGGTCGTCTGGTTGTCCAACACTGTTGTTCAAGCAGGACCACCTAGAGCCAGTTGCCTAAGCAACCCTTGAATATCTCTCAGGAGGTCTTTGGAGCAGTCCTGAAGCACTCCCAGCTCCCTAAAGATGGAATTTGAGGCACATATGGAAATAACTGCTCCTTAACAGTTTCCTTCTAAATATGATTTTAAAAATATCTGTTTTCCCACTTGGGTTATCTCTCAGCTTGCCACCTGAAGGACACAGTTTAATATAAAACTATCTTAAATCTTCTGCAGCAGTGAGTCCCCGACCTACTGCTGTAGTTCTTAAAGCTCCTTCCATTGTTGATTATTTTTCCAGGATCTTTGTGAGGCTTTAAAATGTTTCTTTCAGTTTCCAAAGCTCTGTTATTTTCTTGCTGTTCAGCCTCTTTGTGTTGAAAAGTCAATGGAGCTGTGGGTGGAAAATGGAAAACTGTGAGAGATGTAGTCCATGGATTAAGTGTGTGGGCTGTTCAGATGGAAGCCTTGTATCACATCATGAGAAATCTGTAAGACTCAGGGAAGCAGAAATTAGTATAGTATGAAGTGAGTTCATAAAAGTGGAAGTGAATTTACTGAGGGAGTGCCATCCTCTCCACCAATGTGAGACAAACACTGCTAGTGACCGAAATTTTCCATCTACTTATTAAGCAAGTCAAATGCTGGAAAGAGGAGAGGAAGCTTCCCTCCTGTTGTGTTGCCTACATGACTGTTCTTCCAGCTTAGCAAAAAAAGTATGGAAAATAGCAACTCTTCCTGCCTTTTGACTGTTCTGGGATGGCCATCTCACATAGCAGTGAGAACCATTGTAGGTGGTGCTTTGGTGATCTAATCCCAGAACAGCCAGAGCTGGGACAGAGAAGAAACAAACCATGTGGCTCAGATGGGAATAAACTCAGAGCTATTTGTTCTTTATTTTTAGCTTTGAGAGATATTTCTTCTCATGGCACACACCTTCTCTGTGCTTCTACACATATCTTGTGAAGTTCACCTACTTTCAGATCTAATTCCACATCAGTGGTACCAACACACGCCTGGAGGTACTGCTCCACTGGAGATGGAAATGACAGTGACAAGACTGAGGCCATTCTGAATCATTGTGAGGCATATCATTTGTAATGTTTTAAAAAAAAATCCTCTAGATGTTGTTTCCTTGAAATAAATGAAGATGCTGATGAAACATCAGATTTCTCTAAAGCCAGGGAAGTCACAAATTCAACAGAGAACTGCTACTATAATATTCCTTGGCAATTTAAATGTAAAGAAACATGTAACTCCTTCCTGTTCTTCTTTGAGTAGCACCTACATGAAATTTAGAGACTGGATTTTGAAACTTTAAAATTTCTCTTATAAAGACAGGGAGGTGATGATTAAAATATTTAACTTCAAATGTTTCTTGAATTTCTATGCAATGAATTTTCATAGAATCATAGAGTCGTTAGGATGGAAAAGACCTTAGAGACCATCAACTACAATCATACCTGTCTACTACTAAATCATGTGCTTGAGCACCTCATCTACCTGCTTTTTAAACTCCTCCAGGGGTAGTGACTCAACTACCTCCCTGGGCAGCCTGTTCCAGCGCCTGATTACCTTTCCTGTGAAGAAACGTTTCCTAATGTCCAACCTAATCTTCCCCTGACACATGCAGAAGCGATTTTTGTATGATGGTACCCAGACATTGTGGAGACAGTGCAAATATAACAATATTTAGGCACAGGTCATGATGCCTCATGCTTTGATAATAACATTATGTTTCAAATCATCTGTAAAGTGGGCAATTGTACTTAATATAAGAAATAGCTGACATTAAAATTGTTGTAGGTGGATTTCTCTTTCTTTCACATCCAGTACTTAAGCTGAGCTCAAGAAAGACCTAGCAGAAATGCTTGTTACTCAGAAATGAAATAAGATTCCCTCAACATAGTCAATATGCACTCTCCCTTCCTTTATCCCTCCCTACATGTGACCTGCAGACTGCAAGGTAAGCAGTCATCATACTTTCTCTTCATAAGTGCTTTTTTGTCACCGATTGTGGGGTCAACCTGAACCATAACAAGCTAGAGTAATTTCTAGGGAGCCCTCAGTATTCACTTTCCTCCTTCACCTGATTCTCTGAACAGAAGGAGAGATGTACATAACAAGACCTATTTCTTATTTGCACACTGCCTCTTGTGAGCTTGGACCTGGTTCGGGGTGTTGCAAATGAGGTTCTTTCTTGTTGGCATATCCTATTTCATTAGTTGGCATCAGCAGAACTGTTCTCTAAGCCTCAATTATAGCTAAAATTGATGGGCTTTTATTCTTAGATGGGTTAAAGCTGGCTAAAACAGATTACCAAGCAGACAATACTATTCAAAAATCCAATCACTGTTTTACTGACCAGATATGCTCTAAGTCCAGACTTTTCTGTCTCATTATTACAACATGCTATCAGTCTCAGGCTTAAACATGCAAGCAAATTCTGGTTTGGAAAATTTCAAGTCTAAAAGAGACTCAAGTCTGAACTTTGGTGGCTGACCCTGTTCTGCAATCAACTCGACCCAAAAATCTTCTCTGAATACTCAGAGTCTGGGATCTGGACTCCGAAACATTAATACCCCAGATCTGCTCATTAGCAGAATGTTCCTGTCTACTTGGATTTAGAAAAGATTTTGTGTTTTATTAGTGAATCATCGGTTGAATGGCACATAGTGAAAAAGAAGATCTACTAATTTCTTTGGAAGGATTCTCACCTACATGGCATTTTCCAGAAGATGGAAGTAACCATACAAAGGGGGCACCATTGTGCTTAAAACATGTTGATCTACATGTTTCCACAAACAGCTTACAATAAATAGCTTAGTGTATCTTCCCTTCGTATCACCTGTAAATACTTGCTCATAACTTCTTTGTATTGGTCTGTGCTTCAGGTGCATGTCAAAGATGTCAGGGTAGTGCTTTTAAGAAACAGATTGGGTGAGACTTATCTAAGAAGCATGGACAAATTTCTCCAAAGCTTAGGTGCCCACTTTCCCCCTGCTTCTGCTTCCATCCCAGTTTTCTTTCCTCTCACTTTGTCTGCATTTGTCTCCTTGCTCAGATCCTACCTTGTAGGTTTTTTAAAATCTGGTTTGTCTTTCCTTTTTCTTGTCCCCTATAGTCAGACAACACTTTTTTCTCTTTCAAGCCTAAAGAGCTCAGGTTCTTGTCACAGAATTCATCAGGTTGCATCTCTTCCCTGAATCTTTCAGTAAGAACTCACCAGCTTGCCAAACTCCCACTCTGCCAAAGTTTTCTCCTGGTTGGGGCTTTGGTTAGTCAAGGGGGTGAAGCAAACTGTACAATTGCCAACATGTTTGGGCAAACCACTTACTGCCACTTCATCAGTTCCAGTATGAATGTAACATACTCCCAGGGGCGACAGAGTCCTTCGTCAATCACACAAGAGCCCCAAATGCTTTGAAATTCTTTCAGATTGAGAAAACAGGAGCACCTAGTGCTTTTTCTTAATGCTTTCAATCACTTTTATTGACAGCTGTCAGTACAAAATACCTGTTACAGACTAATAAGGATGATGCACAAATACTCTCCTAGGATGCCACTACCCTAGACACAGAGCTGTATGTGATGTTAGCAGGAATTTGGTGTGTGCAGGGCTGTGGGATTTTATCTTAACAGAATGAATGCGGCAGAGACAGGCACGTGAAAAATCCTGATGGATGAGCACTGATTATTCTTCAGATTGTGCTGCTCTCTGGTGGGCTATTTGTGGAAAAACAGTCACTACAAATGTATAGCAACAACCTGATCTGACTGTTGACTAAGTCATGCCTGCCTTACTTCCTCTGGGGTCACAGTAATTAGCGCTGGAAAATGTAATTTGTTTAATCAAGCTTCCCATGGAGATAGTACCTGCAGGAAAGAGACCATCCTAGGCTCCACTCTCAAAAGTAAGGTGGAAGGGAAAGTGCCTTGCACTCTCCAAAGATATGTCTGCTGTTCCTGAATTTAAATACTTGACTTGAAGATTCTTATAAGCATTTCTGGGAAGATATTATCTACTCTGTACAGATATTTACCTACAGGCATACAATACAGTGTGTATATACTGTCTGAGTTTGCCCTTATCATATAAGGCAAAAATGAGGAATATAAGGACCCAGTGCATGAGAATTTATTAAGCCAAACTTTCATACTCCTGACAATAGAGAAAATAAAACTGGCATCTTTCTAGCCATCCAAAGTACTTTTGCTGGCACTTCAAAATGCTTGTGAAATACATTGAGTGGGTACTGACTCTTGCTTTCTGGCAATGTGTCAAGATATCAGCTGTTGAGGATGTGGGGGCTGGAGCTTTTGAGGTACCACAAAGGGGAGACTTACTCAAAGCAAGGCACTGTGCAAAGGCAATTCCCTGCAAAATCAGCCTGTTAGAGTGCACATCATGGTGACGGAGGCAGAGCCGAGATTTCGTTGATGAAGAATTTGTGAGCAAGGAGCTTGTAATACAAAGTGCATTCTTTACATGCAGTCTTAGATAAGGGTATCCATTCTTTTGGATCTGAAGCATGTGTCCAGACAGTACAAACATAACAAGTGCATTCACTGTCATGCAGATGAATTAATTAGAAAGGATTATTTTCTTCAGAAGCTTGTTAATTTTGCAAAGCAGTCCTTTCACAGGAGGCAGATGAGAATTTGATTCTGTTGCTAGTATTTTCTGTGATGACTTATGCTGCAGAGTGAAAATAAGGAGACTCCCCTGAGTGAGAGGGTGGTACAGAAGCAAAGGCCCAGAAATTCATCAGACAAAGGAAGAAAATTCTTTCAAGTGAAATGCTGAAGCTTCTACATAACCCAGCTTTTTGTGAAAACAATGTTCAACCTTCTGATTTGGAATTTCTCTATGGTACCTGTTGTTTCAGTAGTCAACAATACTATTGGGTGTCTTGGTTGTTTGTGTAAATTAGACTTACCTGGTTTGGATATCTGCATGAATTCTAATGTACAAAAATCTTCGAAATTTGTAGATCTTTTGCTGGTATAAGAAGACCTGAACTAGAAGTATCCCTGGAGCCCAATGTGAACTATTTCTTCTACTTGCGGGCTGTCAACTCATTTGGGACAAGTGAACAAAGTGAAGCAGCTCTCATCTCAACTAAAGGTAGAGCCCTGTTTTCTGATGTCAAAACAATGAGATAGAGGTGAAAAGCAGACAAAGATGGCATTTTCCTCTGGAAATCATAACTGAACTTTCCAATCTGGGAGTGAGCATGTGTTGAAATAAAAGGTACCGGGTTTTACCTGCTTAAAATCAGCACAACCGGGTTTTACCTGCTTAAAATCAGCACAATCAAGGACTTCACTCGAAGTTTGTATATTTACGTCAACGTTAAACTGATGTGAATTGAAAAGCAAAAGCATTTAATTCTGTCAGGGATATGAAACAATTAAGTATTCTTCAGGGATCTCAGTTTGCTTTGGTACAGCAAGGCACATTCTGATAAAAGATGCCGTGACACCAAAAAACTCCCTCACCATTGAAACATTACGTATTCTATGTTTCAGGGATGAGGAAACATGCAGAGCAGTTTTAAAATGAATGATTTTAAACTTTATGTTTTCCAGATAAGTAGCGTTAAATCATCTATGGTTCTTTCAAACCAGCTTTAAAATTCAGATTTGCTATTTTGAAAAAAACCCCAACTAATTGAAAATTATTCAACTTTCTTAAATACTGAAGACTTCTTTATCACCTAGCTACATTTCTGAATGTTAGGGTGCCATCCCAATCAGGCACAGCTTGTGCACTCACATCCTATTTTATGTCTCCCAGATCTGCCAGAAGACACAACTCTGTCCAGCTACAATGGCAGTAATTGTTGCTTAACATTTTATGATTCTTCTTATGTAACATTGCTAGTCTCTCAGAACTGGTGTTTCTCTATCATGAATTGTACCAGGAACTCGATTTCACCTGCTGAGTGACACAGCCCATCCTGCTTTGCAGATCTCCTCCAATGCAACAGTGATCTGCCTTCCTGAGAAAACCAAATTCACTGGGTGAGTAGCAGCATAATGAGCACAACCATCCTGTGGCCCTCACTTTTGTTTTTGCCAAAGGTAGTTTTCACATTGTCCTAGCTATTCTTGTAGAACTAAATCGTTTGACTCATGCAACCCCTGGACTTTGAGTGATAAACCCCAACCTTTCAAGCACTGAGATATCTCAATAAATCCAGTAGCAGCATCAGTGTAGGCGCTATGAGGAGTTGAGTGTCATGTTGAGGAACCACCACAAAGTGTAAGGCAGTGGTAACTACAGGGACTGCTAGGTTTACAGTAGTCCATGGTCACTGTTTAAACTTTCAAAACACTTCAGTCTCAAGCTCATTTGTTGCTGCCCAAAAAAGTACAGATTTGTGGGCTGATTTTTTACTATATTGTGGCTAAATGTAATCTATTTTACGTTCTTTACTAATCTACCAAGGGCATTATTTTTAATGTTTTCCAAAGCATCTGTGGCTTTGGAGGAAGTGGTGCTCCTGGAATATTCTTAGAATGGTTGTACCACTCTAGCTCCATCCATTAAAAATGTTTTTCTCTTTCTTGACATACTGATATCAGTTGCATCAGAAGAACAGGTCCACTTGATTAACTTCTGCCATACTGATATGGCTTCTTGAGGGGTAATGAGGTATTGCCTGTTTAAGTGCTTTAATGGTGAATTAAGCACTGTTGCAACTGAATGCACGCAAGATATTTGTCAGTATGTCTACTTAAATTAGCTATACTTTCTAGCTTGAACAAGACTTCTAAATTTGAGGTCTGTTTTTTGCCTACAAGATCACTTTTTCCTGCTTTTGCTAGCTTAATATAATTTTGGGTAAAGTTGCATGGTTTTCACTCCTTAAGGTGGGTCTATCTCAGTGCAAAGATGAAATAACTCTCAATGACAATATTCAAGTCTTATATAAAACCCTGCAGCTAGAAGAATAGAGTGCTATCCATTAGTAGTTATAGATGTTGCTGCATGACACAACTGTAAGAAATGTCACAATATGGTTGGTCTAGCACCACATTCACTTTACTATATGCCTCTTCCACAAACAGGTCTCCTTCAGTCCTGGGTGAACTGCTGCCTGCTCGGGGACATCATTACTGGGAAATTGTTGTCTCTGCCTGCAGAAGTTACAGGATTGGGATTTGCTATGAGGCAATATCACAGAGTAGTGTCCTGGGGCTGAGTGATACCTCCTGGTGCATGCGGTGTTGTCCCACACAAACCAGGTGAATATGAGTCAGTCTTGTTGCTTGGGAAGTTTCTTGTCCTTCCAGTAAATGAAGCTAGCCAGCTTCAAGAATCACAAGATTCTTGTGGCATTCTTTCTGCAAATTTGAGTAATAAGGATCTTTAGACCTGATCTTATTTTAAAAAAATCTTATAAATCACCTTAAAAAATGTAACTAATGTCAGACCAGTTTATCACCCTTCAGCCAGCCAGCGAATAAAACTTTAAAAACTAATTTACCACAACTTTGTTATTCCAGGCTTATGTCCTTAACTGTTTCACAAAATCCCAGTATTTATTTCTGTAAATGTAGTCTTTTTAGAATCTGTTTCCATCTGCGGGAGATGTCAAACCTCTGTAGGGAATGTCTTCCCCTGCCTTGTCCTTCACCGTGATAGGCATTGATCTGCCCTCATGGCAGGACTACAGGGCACTGTCTGCTGCAGGTCAGTGTTTGCAAGGCATAACGCTGTGTAAAGGTGCTCTTGATCTAAGTGTTTTAGTGTGAAATCATATAGATATATGACTATAACCAGCTAAATGAAATATCTCAGATGTAAGGATTTTCTCAAAGCAGAGCTTATGCTTAAATCCCCACAAAGACATGCAATAAGAAAGATGTAGATGAATACGGTTACAGCAAGTCTGCTTTTATCCTGAGAAACCAAAGATGCCAAGTGAAAGGGGTCATCAGCATACCAAACAGGGATTTGAAGTGATGCAACATTAATTTTCCTCACAAAGTGACCAAAATGGTGTTGCCACCTGATATCCTTCTGTATGCAGCCACCTGTTCACAGGTGGGAATTAAGCTGTATTTTATTTCTGGTAGATCACCATGAGGAGATTCACTGTATTCTGGTTTCCTTTTCCCCACAGCTTCCTTTACAGATTTCTTCACACCGGTGTGATGAGCGATGTCCATGTGACAGAACTCCCAACCAGAATTGGCATCCTGTTGGATTACAGTGGAGGCAGACTGCTGTTCTTCAATGCAGAGAGAGGACTGGTACTGTTCACCATCAGGCACAAATTCACTGATGCTGCTCACCCAGCCTTCGCCCTGGAGATGGCTGGAGTGCTTACCCTGCACATGGGAATGGAGCTGCCAGAGTTTGTGAAGCACAGCTAATGCCCTGCTTCACACTCTCAGGAAAACAATTACAGCATCAGGAGACAGAAAGGGGAAGAAGGGTGCCAGGGAGGGATGTCTGGTCTTCACTGATGAATGCTACACACACAGCTCTCCCCTACATATCAGTAATAGTAGTCACTGCTCAAACACGGAATCACCCTGAGCCTGGAGAGAAAACCATCTCCTTCAGAGAGCATGCACCTAATGATATGCACAGGAGTACTTATAAGGGGATAAAATTTTTGTTAGATATGAGCATTAACGGGGAGGGAGTGGAATTTTACTTTCCCTGTGAAAATAATGATAGTGATAGCTGTCTTTTTAAAGATGAGGATGAGCCTGTGTATGAAATAAATGCATTTCTCACTGCAAAAATTGTAAGTCATCTTTTCATCATTAGCCAGGACAGTCAAAACCTGAATCCAAGATGATGTATTTGAAAAATGTGCAAGAATTTCCACAACAGCAACATTCTGCTGGTTAATATATCTTCGTTATTTTTTGCCAACATTTAAAATATACAAATTAAGAAAACCTGGAAATCTAGAATTCTGCACATTTGCAAAATGAGTGAGTCCCAGACTAGTCTTCATACCAGTCATATAACATTTAAGTAGGCAACACTTAACTAACCTGCTCACAGCAGGCTAACAGACAACTACCTGTCTGCATCAATGAATATCTATGCCTGTGAATAGCTGCTCACAAACCACATGTATAAGGAACTTTGACAGTAGTGGCAAGAGTGTTCCCATATGAATTTCACCCTCATTTTGAAGGTGGAGGGAATGTTGCCACCTGGGACCCGGGAGAACATTGAAATTGCCAGCGACCTTCTTGCAAATCACCCTTATTCCTTCACCACTTTTAACCTTTGCACTTACAGATTTGATGATCCTAATTTCAGGCTTGTGGACATTTTCCTGCATTTGCTTTTCTCCCTCCTGTCATCTACAATAAGCACCAGCATCACAGCAGTGAGGTGCTGTTTTTTCACGGTCATCAAAACAGTCAGGTTAAAAATGGTTGATGTCAGCAGAGAAGTAGAATGCTAATTTCCTCCCTTGGATTTTTTGAATAATTTTTCCAAATTCTTCACACAGCAGTGGCACAACTGTCTTCTCACCTGCCCCAGGGGCTGAATACACAAATGCTAGTAGTGCCAAACTCCAGTAAATGCTGAGGAAAAATTAATCATTAGGCAGGCAGGCAATGTTTTTCATGCTGTGCCTGCTCTTGGGATTTCTGCCAAAGGTGACTGTGCTGCCGGACTAATTTCTTAGCTCAGATGAAGAGCTGTAGTCCCTGAAGTAAAGCAGATTTCAGGAGTCTAACAGAGAGG
Organism: Piaya cayana; assembly: GCA_013389865.1. NCBI lineage: Eukaryota > Metazoa > Chordata > Aves > Cuculiformes > Coccyzidae > Piaya > Piaya cayana. The sequence goes on from WAAB01024976.1 coordinate 177,990, forward strand.
GTTTGCCTCTGAAGGAAGGTCTTAAATGAGTTACAGGGAAGCTTCTGCATTTTATACTCAGAGGAGGTGCCTGCTGCTGCTGTTTTATTTATGATTTAACATCAGCAAGACATGCACTTCCTGCTTTAGCCTGCTGGATGATTTGTGTCCCAGAGGAGCCACACTCCACACAGTCATAGCAGGCTCAGGTGAGATGGTTGAGGGAAGACAAATAAGATCCTATGAGCATTTATTTTAAGCCAGAACTCTTTTTGTCATTTCGATTAGAGCAGTAGTTCTGAGTTCCTGCCAGGAAAAGAGGGAGATGAAAAAGCAGGGCAATGCCCTGTTGGGTCAAGTGAGTGTTTTATAGAGATCTGGGTGAAAGCAAGAAAGAAGTCCAGGATTAACTAGGAAAGAAAGATAGGGAGAGTGTTTGGGTTAGTGTTATCATGAAGGCTGAGGGTGAGGAGGCTGAAGGCATGCTGGAAATTCACATAGAGCAGATGGTGATAAACTAAGAAGGAGGTCAGTGGTGTCGGAATGGTGCATATCTCAGGCTCCTGCAACCAGTGAGCTCACTGGAGGTTTGACTGTCTCCAGAGCATAATGTGGTGCTTAGAACTAAACCTGAAACATCCCAGCACTGGGGTGATTTTACCTGCGTTCTCTTCACCATGGTTGCTGTCATCCCAAATGTAGGCTTGCTTTGTGGATACCAGTGTGATGTATTGGCAAGGGTAGAGCCAATGAGAAGGAGAGCAAGATGACCTGAAATTATTTAGCTTGCTTTTCAATGAAGTCAAGAAGCAATTGCCTTGTCAAAGGCAACTACCTATTAGTAAATACCAGTTTCAATATGTGAAGCGTAAGCCTTATCTGTTGCCACACATTGTTACTCAGGTACTAGTGCAATATTTGAGCTTGTCAAAATGTTTTTATTAGTGGCACCTCATTCTTAAAAATATATGATTCATTTTGAAAAACTTCCTAACTCCATTTTCTTGCTAACTTTTTTATAAGATTCAGCTTCTACATTGGATATTATTAAGAAGTGTATTTACTGTTTATGTGAAAGATGAATAAATTATTTTAAATTGAAACTGTTACTCAAGGAACCTAAACAGTACTAATTTGAATACCTAAAACTGGTCTGCATTAACATATGTCAGATGAGGAAAAGCCTAGAGAAGCATTTCAGAGAGGTGTAACAAAGTGCATGGTACACAAAAAAACAATATACAAGAGTTTGGATTCGGTATAGATAGAAAATTCATATCAGTGAGGAAAGCAGATACTGAAATTTTCAATTAAGCTGCTTGGATTTACAGTACACTGTAGAAACTCTCGTGCTCTTGGAAAGCCTAGAGGTACATCAGTTGCAACCTTTTATTTGCCTGATGGGTATGAAGTGTCACCAATCTCATGAATTCAATTTTCAGAAGATGAAAGTCTACAGATCATAAAATCATAGGATCATTAGGTTGGAAAAGACCTTAGAGATCATCCGCTCCAGCCATTCCTGTCTGCTACTAAATCATATCCCCAAGCACCTAACCCACCTGCCTTTTAAACAACTCCAGGAATGGTGAGTCAACCGCCTTCCTGGACAGCCTCTACCAGTGCCTGATAATCCCCTCTGTGAAGAACTTTTTCCTAGTGTCCAATCTAAACTACTTTCCCTGATGCAGCTTAAGGCCATTCTTTCTTGTCCTATCACCTATCACTTGGGAGAAGAGACCAACATCCACCTCTCTACAACCTCCTTTTAGGTAGTTGTAGAGATCAATAAGGTCTCCCCTCAGCCTCCTCTTCCCTAGGCTAAACAACCCCAGCTCTCTCAGCTGCTCCTCATAAGACTTGTTCTCCAGACCCTTCACCAGCTTCATTGTTCTTCTCTGGACACCCTCCAGGTCCTCAATGTCTTTCTTATAGTGAGAGTCCCAAAACTGAGCATGGCATTTGAGGTGTGGGCTCACCTGTGCTAAGTAGAAGGGGAGAATAACCTCCCTGGACCTGCTGGTCACGCCATTTCTGATACAGACCAAGATGTCATTGGCCTTGGCCACCTGGGCACACTGCTGGCTCATGTTCAGTCACTGTCAACCAGTACCCCCAGGTCTTTCTCCTCCAGGCAGCTTTCCAGGCAGTCTTCCCCGAGCCTGTAGCGCTGCACAGGGGCTTTGTGTCCCAAGTGAAGAACTCTGCACTTGGCTTCATTAAACCTTATCCCATTGGCCTTAGCCTATTGATCCGACCTGTTCAGCCCCTTCTGTGGTGCCTCCTTATCCTCCAGCAGATCAATGTTTGAATGTATAGTGCAGTCCATGTGACTCTGCATTCAGATGAAATGAATTTTTGAGGTTGGTTGCATCCATTTTTTTCTGGCCATCATAGTGCCTATCACTTACTAGGAGAGTAACAAAAAAAACCTCCCAGTCACTGTATTTTTCTTGGGCTTGATGAACTTAGCATTTAGAAATACCTCAAAACCAGTATGACTTATTTTTTCAAAGAATGTTCATTAGCTTGACTGATAGTAACTAAATCTTTGTACAAATACTTACAGGGCTGTGTGGTGTGTGTACACAGTCTGGTCATCATTGCATGCTTAAAACTATATAGAAATACACTTTAAGAATTATGCAAAGAAGTGTAAAAGGCTTCACCAGTAATTTGGGGTTTATTTTCATCCTAAAATTAAAAACCCTAATGCCTAGCACTCAAGGTTCTGCTACTGAATACTTGGACTGATCTGAAACACATTGCATTAGAACATATAAAGAACTGGGAGTAGTCTCAAGGTCACTAGTTCTTGTCCTTGTGGGAGACTTCAGTCTTCCGGATGTCAGCTGGAAGTACAATACACTACAAAGGAAGCAATCTAAGTGGTTCATGGAGTACATGGAAGACAACTTCCTCACACAACTGCTGAGTGAATTGACAAGGTAACGCACCCTCCTGGATCTGCTGTTTGTGAACAGAGAAGGCCTTGTGGGGCATGTGATGGTTGGAGGACACCTGGGGCAAAGCGATCATGAGATGGTAGAATTTTCAGTTCTAGGGGAGATGAGGAGGGGAGTTAGCAGAACAGTCACATTAAACTTCCAGAGGGCAGACTCTGGACTGTTCAGAAGGCTGGTTGACAAAGTCCCATGGGAGACAGTCCTTAAGGGCAAGGGAGCCCATGAAGGCTGGGTGCTCTTCAAAAAGGAAATCCTAGCAGCTTAGGAGAAAGCCATTCGCACATGCAGGAAAATGAGCTGGTGAGGAAAAAAAACACCTTGGTTGAACAGGGAGATCTGGGGGGACATCAAAAAGAAGAGGAATGTCTGTGAACTTTTGAAAAAGGGGCAGGCATCTTGGGTGGACTACAGGGAGGAAGTGAGATTGTGCAGAGGAAAAATCAGGAGGGCTAAAGCCCAACTAGATCTCAGACTGGGCAAGTCTGTGAAAGATAATGAAAAACCTTTCTATGAATACATAAAATACATAACAATAAAAGGAGGACCAGGGAGCATATTCAGTCTCTATTGGATGCAAATGGAACAACTGTGACAAAGGATGAGGACAAGGCTGAGATACTTAATACCTTCTTTGCCTCAGTCTTGTAAAGAAATTGTAAAGAAAGTTGTAAAGAATTGTTGTAATTTGTTGTTGAAAGTTGTAAAGAAAGTTGTAATTTCTTGTAAAGAAATTGTAAAGAAAGTTGTTCCCTGTGTGTACACACCCAGGACTTAGAGGAGCAGAACAAAGCTCCCATGAACCAAGAGGAGGTGGTTAGAGACTTGCTTGCCCAGCTAGACACCCACAAGTCTATGGGGCCAGATGGGATCCACCTAAGAGTACTGAGGGAGCTGGCGGGTGTCCTTGCCAAACCCCTTTCCATCATCCTCCAGCACTTCTGGTTGACCAGGGAAGTTCCACTGGACTGGAAGCTGGCTGATGTTATGCCCATCTACAAGAAGGGTCACAGGGAGGATCCAGGGAACTACAAGCCTGTCAGTCTGACCCCAGTGCCAGGGAAAGTCATGGAACAGGTGATTTTGAGTGCTATCATGAAGCACATGCAAGAGAACCAGGTGATCGGGCCCAGTTAACAAAGGTTTACAAGAGGCAGGTCTTGCCAAACTAACCTGATCACCTTCTATGACAAAGTGACTCAGCTGCTGGATGAGGGAAAGGCTGTGGATGTAACTTCCTGGACTTCAGTAAAGCCTTTGACACAGTTTCTCACAGCATTCTGCTACGGAAACTGTCAGCCTCTGGCCTGGACAGG
>WAAB01024976.1:182608-237120 GCA_013389865.1 Piaya cayana
AGAGGAGGCTGAAGAGAGACTTTATTGCTCTCTACAAATACTTAAAAGGAGGTTGTAGAGAGGAGGGTGCTGGCCTCTTCTCCCAAGTGACAGGTCATAGGACAAGGGGAAATGGCCTCAGGCTCCACCAAGGGAGGTTCAGGCTGGACATCAGGAAAAGGTTTGTCATGGGAAGGGTCATTGCGCACTCGAACAGACTGACCAGGGAGGTGATTGTGTTGCCATTCCTGGAGGTGTTGATAGGAATTATTGGACTCAATGATCCTGTGGGTCTTTTCTAACCTAGTGATTCTGTGATTCTGTGATTCAGCATTACAAGGAATGATTTTATTTTTCACTTCAGCAGGTTTTAGATTAGGCTTGTAAACACTTGCGCATTGAGATGACAATATGGGCCTGACTGTAAGAAGAGAAGCATTAATTTCTAGTGTCTAAATAATGCTGAACTGGAATATTGCCAGTGTCAGTAGGATTGATCCAAACCCCTCACTTAGGTCTTCCTCCACTAGAGGAGTTTCACTCACTCACTAGAGTAAGTTTAACGTTTCCATGAGACGTCAAGAGGAGGAACTTGGCAATGCATCTGCCAACTGCAGCTCATGCATGCTGGCACAGCTGTGCTCTTTCCTTAGCAGTTTTTTAAAAGGGGAAATGGCATGGAAATTTTACTGAAACTGGTTTGGTGACACTAAATCTTAGAAATAGTACATTAAACACCTCTCCTTTACTCTTGTAGAACTTAATTACATGTGGTCACTGAACCTGCTGCAAGACATAGAACTCAGTATGGCACATTAGCAGTAAACTGTTGCTAAACCAACACTAGTGTGATCTTGTCTGTGACAGACATATAAAACATGATTCCTATTAGCACTGCACGTTTTTAAAAGGTACGCAAAGATGGGTTTAAAATAGCATTAAATTCTGATCTTTTTGAATCACCTTTATTTCAGAATAATAAATAAGACCCCTGCCAAGTTGAGATTTAAACTGTATTTGAAAAATTATGTTAAGTGGTGGAATTGTGATTGCATTTACTGTATTTTTGCTGATGGATATACTAACTGTAAAGAAGCTCATAATGTCCAGACAATTGCACAACCAGAAAAAAATTCAGAGCACCTCCTCCACTTCTAAGCATATGCTGTGGAAGGGAGATTAAACTGCGAAAGTACCTTCATTTTTCATCTTAAATTGGTTCAGTTTTCTAACACAGTGGAAAGTAACATTTGCTAACCAGAGATCATTCCACGGTGCAGTTCCTGCAGGAATATAACCTGAAACAAAATGGAGCAAATGTCCACTCCAGAGTCACACTGGAAAAATTCTGCACAGAAATGACATCATTCTTTTCAGGACTTGTACTATACAGACACTACATTATCAAACCCTACTTTCGTCAATCCCGAAGAAACAATGCTGCAAGCAGAATTGGAAGTCACCCATAGCTTGTCGTATACCACTAATGCAGTGGTTAGCTGAACTTCAGCCTGCCAGACTGTTACCATACTACTGAGGAGTGAGGACCCCAGCCACAAGGCTGGACCCCAGCCACAAGAGGAAGAGAAGAGAACTAGATTCTACTGAACAGGCAAGAAGCCAGTGTGGTTTTTAATGCTCTGGCTGGAAAAAGGACACTTTTATCTGAACACCTTTCAATACATCCCAGCCTTCTGAGGTTGTAAACATCTTTCTTGCATTGCTTGATTAGCCCTGCTCAGGAGGCATGGAGCATATGTTGTCCCACAGCTCTTATTTTCATATTGTCCACAAATACAAATAAAATCTGAGTATATTGTAATAAAGGAGGGCGCTTCACATGCCACTCTAACACATCCATTGGTTTTGGTGTCCTACACTGGCTACCAGTATCTTTCTCTTTATCCTTGAAGGTTTGGGTGGTTTTTTTGTTTGGAATACATATTAAAAAAATATATTATAGGGCGTTTGCACTTCAACTAGCAATGTAAATAACTATTAAATGGCTGTTACTGCTTAGGAAGTAATCTGCATTGGTATTTATTTTACCATGTCAGTGCTTTCCTCTCAAAGCAAAGAATGTTGAGATAGGTAAAGAGTTTTCTGTGGTTCAGTCACAGCAGAAACACACGACACAAACTAATAGCCTGCCCAGGTACAGGAAAGGCATTACTCTCTAGAGTATAAAAAGAGAATTTGAAAGTTAAACCAGGATATTTCTTTGTGGTTAAAACCAACCAACCAACCAAACAAACAAACAAACAAACAAAACAAAAAACCAAAACCCAACCCAAAACAAAAAATCCTTTTGCATCACTGATCGTTTTGCTGAGAACCATATATTTCTACTATATGCTTCTCCAGCAGAAATGGATACTGCATTCTGTTACTGCAAAGCAAGGAGACTCAGCTTTGTATTTACTTCTGCAGACATTTCATAAGTTCATTAGGGCCTAATTAGGTTGGTGTTGCTGATCACATGTAATTAAAGAGCAGTAAACCAGAATACTCATTGAAGTGTGGGATTCCTGGGACACCTGCCTACCAATGTCATCAGCTTTTCTTCCATATCTTCTACCCTGGAAATCCCCACAGAAGAAATGCAGCAGTTACACTGCATCTGAACAGTACTCCTGCTGCAAGATATGTTGATGTTGGAAGGGCTTACTTTGGGCCTTAATCATGTGCCCAAGGCACATAGAATCATAGAATCATAGAATCACCAGGTTGGAAGAGACCCATCGGATCATCGAGTCCAACCATTCCTATCAAACACTAACCCATGTCCCTCAGCACCTCGTCTACTCGTGCCTTAAACCCCTCCAGGGAAGGCGAATCAATCCCCTCCCTGGGCAGCCTCTTCTATTTGAGTTAATAGGATAAAGGTAAGTAGGTCACACTCAATTTACTGGGGGAGGAAGACCTCTTCCCCAGTCCACCATAAGAAAGCATTTGTTGTTCTGCTACTGAAAGGTTGCCTTCCAACTGCTTTGTAGCGTATTCTTCATTTATTGGGGGGGGGGGGAAGAAAAGAAACTGCAAGTAGTTATACAGAGCTCTGTCTTTGTTGTCATTTTTACACTGTTGTTTTTCAAACAAGACTAGAGATAATTCAAGATCTTCACTCTAGTGAAACTCTTCCCTTAGTTTTAATCTTGAGATAAACAGGTTGGCTTTAACTTTCCAAACCTAAAATAATTATTTGTTTTTTACAGATAGTTCTCTGTGTTTTTAGGTAGTATACACGCTCTGCTCAAATACCATCTTGAAACTGCAAGGCAGCTCTATTATCTGCAGTATAGTGCTTATGGTGAACATTGAAGTAATGGGTTAAGGAAAAGATGTTGACTATAACCCTGAAGAGAACGCTAACAAAACAGCAAATCCATGTCTGGCACTACCCATGTGTAGCCAGCAGGATGTTGGCATAGGGGAAGCAAAACCTGGAGATGTTACAGAGCTGTATCTTGACAAATATGTGAATGCTGACTTTCACTGCACAAAGAAAGGAATAAACAGGCAAGAGGGATATGCTGGATGTTAGGACCAGGAGCTTATTTTTATCAACCTGTAACAGGCATGTAACAGGACATTTCACTCCACTTTTTAAGGTACAGTTAATCACACTGTATATGGACCTGATGGATTGCATACATATGTGTTGGAAAAACAAACATTATGTCAGACTCATGGCACTGAAATCAATCCAGAGTGACAGCACCCACACTATAGCTTGACGTAGTCTTATTCCTTGGATACCCCTCATAGCTGAGAGCTGTGGAACAGCCATACTCAATTCATTACCAGCTTCAGCAGAGACTTTCAGTGTGTTTTGTAGAAAAAGGAGAATAAAACTACTGCAAAGACACTAACAGTGAAAAGAAAGATAGATGCTTCAAATGAGGCCAGCTTCCTCAGGACTGGAACCAAGCTGGGCACTGAAAAGTACAGTGATGCTGGAGGGCAATTGCACTTTCTTATCCCTGCAGAGGTGCAGCAGAGGAACAGCTTAGGGGAACAACTTAGGGGAACAAAACACCAAGAATGACAGAATAGCAACTTTCAAATCAGGTGGCAGAAAGAGTACAGAATGTGCTGACATGCCAAGAACCTAGTCTACAGAAAGCAGCTCCTTCCCGCAGCTGAAAATGCTAGCAAAGTGTGACATGCACTCAACTTACAGCAATTTCATAGCTATGTGTCTCTTGCTGGAATTTTGAAAGTATGCAATTACTGTTCTGCAAGTCTCACTGAAATTCGCACAGTTCAGCTTTGATAAATAGGCATCGTTTTAAGAATTAAATACTGCTTCATGAAGGAATTCTTGACTTGCTGTGTGCAACAAGGACTCTGTAATCTCATCAATAAGCTTCCCCGTTTTCTCCAAGGCAGGGAAGGTGCTTGTACCATGAATACAGGCCAGCTCTGGTACGGCATCATAGTACCCAGTATATCGTCACTCCTGAATGATGCCTGGATGGCTAGAAAAGACTTTGATTGGCTCAACAGTTTGGTAAGCATGCTAACAATCACTCAATCGCTTGTTCAATCCTGCCTATCTTTCATGGATTAGCCAGTACATGATTGCTTTTTACTTTTAACATATTTGTATTGTTCTTACAGTGTCCTTGCACTCACCAAAACTAACATCTACAAGTAAGCAAAGTAAACTTGATAGCATCACATTTTTTTCTTTCATTTCTCCTGCAGCTTGTAGTGACAGGACTGATTCCTATTTTCCCAAATGTCTAATTCAGTGACTGCAGCAGTGTGAGAAGCACTCTCACTTTCTCCTGCTTAGTCTACAGAGTCAAAGTATGCATGTGTGGGAGTACATCTTGCAAGAACACTTTCACAAGAAGGACTGACAGATTTCTAAAACACTATTTTCCCTGCTCTCACTCCTGGAATGACCCTCATGGCCCCTGTGATAATTTGGGCAGTTTTATGCCAGAACAACAGTTCTTGTAACTGAGGTTGAATATTTCATTTTCAGAAAAATTAGCTGTGTGCAGCTTCCAGGGAGAACAGAAGAAGACAAGGTAACATTTTTGAGCCACATAAGTCCAAGTTACTCAGTCATTTGAACAAGTTGAGATACAAGGATATCTTTCACTACATATCTGGTTTGGAAAACAGCACCATTTCTTCTTGAATCCCAAAGATCTACCAATCTAAAAGCTCCATCACCTGAATCACAGAACCATGGAATGGTTGAGCTTGGAAAGGACTTCTGGAGGTCATCTTGGCCAACCCCACTTCTCAAGCAGAGCCACCAACAGCTGATTGCCTAGGACAATGTCCAGATGACTTTTGAGTATCTCCAAAGATGGAGACTCCATCAGTTCTCTGAGTAACTTGTGCCATTTCTCCATCACCCTCAAGGTGAAAAAGTGATTTCTGATGTTTCCAGCCTCTCAGTCACAACTACCAGTTTTGGCAGTGGAGAAATTGGACTGCTATTGTGGAGAAGTGTCAGAGAAAGGCTCAGAGGGCTGAAGCTGGAGCATGATGGGTCATTTTGGTGTGGAGGAGCTGGCAGGAGGCCAAAACAGGGACAGGACTGTGAGCAAGGACTCTGTCCCTGGCACCTGGCCTTCACAGGTCTTCAGGAAAGGTGGCCTAGCAAGTGCTCAAGGGGCTTAGACAGTTCTGCTCCAGTGGCTGAGGCAGGAGATGAATAGGTTAAAAAACATTCCCTGAAATGTTTTAAATGTTTTGTGCTTTGGTTTTGAAAGAAACACACCCAAAAGCTTCTGGATTTCTATTGGATTTCCATGAAAACAGCCAGCCACAGCTGCAGCACCAGCAGGTTTTAGTGGAGAGTAGATCCATCTGTCAGCCTGGCCTGGGGCTGCAGTGCAGCCTGTGAGGCAGAGGCATTCGAGTGCTCTAGAGCTGTGTCATCCTGTGCTTCTGGGTGCCTTCCTATATGTCCCCTTCTCCCAGATGCAGGCTCATTGTTGGTTGGCCATGGGTGTAAGTTGTCGAGCTGCTGTGAGGGTATGCTGCACACCCGCTCCCTGGCTGTGGTCCTCTGCTGGTGGGCAGACGAGCTGACCACACGCTTCTTGTAGTCATTGTCCATCCTCACCATGTGCAGGACCCAGACAAAAGGCCACCTGCAGAGTGGGCACACAGCTCTAGAGACAGCACACTACTGGATGCAGTTGAAGCAGAAGGAGTGGAAGCATCCGTCAACACAGGCTGCATTGTCAATCTTGTTCAGGTAGATGAAACACAAGTTGTCTGCTGCTGCCTCCCATCACCGTGCCTACTTCAGCTGGCTGGTGGTGGCCATCATGGCCACTCTGCTCAAGAGCATACTCATCAGCCAACACCATGTCCTGCAAATAGAGCTAGGGGACCTTCAGATCTTTCCTGGAACTAGGAATGGTATTGGCAGAAGTGCTCATCAAACCACTTTCCATCATTTATCATCAGTCCTGGCTAACTGCGGGGGACCTAGTTGACTGGAGGTTAGCAAATGTGATGCACATCTACAAGAATAGCCAGAAGGAGGATCTGGGGAACAACAGGACTGTCACTCTTGCCTTGGTGCTGTGGAAGGTGAAGCAGCAGATCATCTTGAGTGCCATCTGCAGCAGATACAGAACAAACAGGTGATCAGGGTCAGCCAGCATCAATGTAGGAAAGGCATATGTTGCTTGACTAACCTAATCTGCTTGTATGACAAGGTGACCCATTTAGTGGATTAGGGAAAGAGTGTGGATGTCTACCTAGACTCTACTAAAGTGTTTGACACCCTTTCCTATAGCATTCTCCTATGGAAGCTGGTTGCTCATGTCTTGAACAGGTACACTCTTTGCTGGGTAAAAAACTGGCTGGATGGCCAGGCCCAAAGAGTTGTGGTGAATGGAGTTAAACATAGTTGGTAACCAGTCACAGGTGGTAGTGCCTAGGGTTCAGTACTGGGGCCAGTTCTGTTTAATCTCTTTATCAATGAATTGGAGGGGGCGTTGAGTAAGTTTTCAGATGACACTAGGTTGTGCAGTAGGGCTGTTATGCTTTGACAGCAGGAAGACTCTACAGAGGAACCTGGACAGGCTGGATCAATGGGCTGGATGGGCTCAGGCCAGTTGTATGGGTTTCAGCAAGTCTGGATGTTGGGTCCTGCACTTGGATCACAACAACCCCATGCAATTATACAGGCTTGGGGAAGAGTGGCTGGAAAGCAGCCCAGAGGAGAAGGACCTGGGATGTTGGTCAACAGCCAGCAGGTGGCTAAGATGACCAACAGCATTCTGGCTTGTATCAGAAGTAGTGTGGCCAGCAGAACTAGGGAAGAGACTCTCCCCCTTTACTCATTACTGGTGAGGCCACACCTCAAATACAGTTTGGACCCCACGCTAAAGAAAGCCTTTTTGGTGCTAAGCATGTCCAGAGAAGGGCAACAAAGCTGATGAAGGGTCTGGAGCCTTTTGAGGAGCAGCTGAGGGAGCTGAGGTTGTTTAGTCTGGAGAAAAGGAGGTCAAGGGGAGACCTTGACACTCTCTCCAACTGTCTGAAAGGAGGTTGTCACAAGACAAGTGTTGTTTTCTTCTCCCAGGTAACAAGCAATAGGATAAAGGGAAATGGTCTCAAGTTGCACTATGGGAGATTTGAATTGGTGATAATGAAAAAATTGTACACCAAAAGGATTGTCATGTACTGGACCAGGCTGCCCAGGGANAGACTCTCCCCCTTTACTCATTACTGGTGAGGCCACACCTCAAATACAGTTTGGACCCCACGCTAAAGAAAGCCTTTTTGGTGCTAAGCATGTCCAGAGAAGGGCAACAAAGCTGATGAAGGGTCTGGAGCCTTTTGAGGAGCAGCTGAGGGAGCTGAGGTTGTTTAGTCTGGAGAAAAGGAGGTCAAGGGGAGACCTTGACACTCTCTCCAACTGTCTGAAAGGAGGTTGTCACAAGACAAGTGTTGTTTTCTTCTCCCAGGTAACAAGCAATAGGATAAAGGGAAATGGTCTCAAGTTGCACTATGGGAGATTTGAATTGGTGATAATGAAAAAATTGTACACCAAAAGGATTGTCATGTACTGGACCAGGCTGCCCAGGGAAGTGGTGGAGTCACTATCCTGCAGGTACTTATAAGATGTGTAGAAGCAATGCTTAGGGGTATGGTTTAGTGGTGGGCTTGGTAGTGTTAGGTTTACAGTTAGAATTGATAATTTTAAGGGTGTTTTCCAACATAAATGATTGTATGGTTCTATGAAAAGCAAAGAAAACCTCAGAAATCATTGTGAGAGGAGTGGCAGCAGAAGCAGCTGCATGGGACTACCAGTCCCACGGTCTGACCCACAACATCACACCTACCAGTCCCCCTCAGGACCCTGCCAGGGACCGTGCTGAAGGTACACACAGCTTCCTCTTCCAATTCCTTAACAAAAATGCTGAGCAGTATTGAACCCATTATTGAGGCTTTGGTTACACTGTTAGTTACCAGCTTCCAACAAGACTTCATATTGTTGATGACCATGATGAATCCACCTGCTCAAGTTCTCAATAAAAGTCTCTTGTCTAACCCCTTTCAAAAAAACATTTTAAGCTGCTGCAGTAAAATTAGCACTATATAATGGAAACTTTGCATGTAATCACACCTCAGTGGGATGTTTGAGCTTCACCATGACATTCTGGTGAGGCAGATCCCCAAGATTTTGTGGAGGCCTAATGCCCACATAGTTACTGCTTAGCAACAAAGAGCTTCTTCAGGAAACAGCAAATCCTTTGCAGCTCAGGAGCTAGTTGCTGTGACTCCCATCCAGGAAGGAGGAGGAGAGCTGAAACTGTAAAGTGAATGGCTTTCAGCACATTCATCTCCAAGAAGATACCAATGACTTTTTTTCCCTCACATCACAATCTCTGTCACTATCTGAACTAAGCACAGCTCAGAGCCAGCAGAACCTTGCAGAATTCTCCGAAACCCAAGCTGTTCTGAAAGTCCATCCTCTTTCATACACTTCAATGAAGTTTATTCATTTTCTCCGTCCAGGTAGCATTATCCTAGCCTTGAGAAACATTGCCCATGCATCTAGTGGAAAGCTGGGGCAGGCTGAGGCTTAGGGCTTGCTTGGTGTATCTGGGACCTGTCCATTCACTTGTAAAATTACCACTGGAGACTAGCTTCATGAGATGCAGTATCTACTGATCTTCTTCCAGAGCTCTAGAACTGGCCTTCCAGACAGGCAAATGAAGGAAAGGAGCAATTTCTGAGCCAGGCTGGGAGCATGTTTTTTTTTAGTGAGTGATAAACGTGTTCAGAGATGTCTGACTCAGTCCATTCAGAGCACGCGCCAGCTACAGGATCACTGTCAAAGAGGTGTTTGTCCTGGGTTATCAGTATCGTCTGAACTTGGACTCCCCCTGATACTTTGCACCTCTTCTGCTCTTTCTCTTTCCCTCTTATTGCATCATTCTCTGCCATGAAAAATAAAAAGGCACTGCATACAAAGAGGAGACAAAAGGAAAATGTGCTTCTCAGCTGTTTCAACTGTCTTCCTTATTGAAAACTGACAGTAAAATCTCTGATAGGCTCCTAGTTAACTTATCTCACACTTCTCAGCCTTTCTGTCATTTTCATTGTGCTTTAATAGGTCCACTCTGATGTGTGATCTGCATTGCTCTACCACTTGTTTGGGTCCTTCCTGTAAATATTAAGAAATTGCCTTAGCATTCCTTCTATAAATATTAAGGCTGTCTTAACCAGCATCTTATACAGTCTCTGTGGCAACATTTCAGAGCTATTTTTAGGGCCACCATCTTGAAGGCTGGTGTGCAGAATTCATCATCGCTTTGCTCCAGGAGGTTCTCCTGTCCAATAAGGTTTTAAATTCCATAACCTCTCCAACAAGCAATCTGGTACTTGATGTTCCTTGTGGCTCCAGACTTTTTCCTTGTGCCAAATGTAAATGTTCCTTGCTATGACATAAGCAGTGACCTTTCACAGAAGTGACACAAAGAACTATTTTCTTCCAGTATGCAGATACCTTTTTTTACATTATTGTGTCTCTGCTCAGTCTTTTCTTTGCTTAAACCCAATATCTTTTCTGTTTTCTCAGAATTTCTCTTTTCCACATCTCTGAACAGTGACTTTTCCTTCTTCTCTCCAACTGGCCTGCTCTATTTTGTGTTTCCNATAAGAAATTGAGGTCATCTAGTACTGAGTCAAGAAGAGTTTTTTCCTTACATCTTACTTATTTCATGTACTGCCATAAAATATTTGCCTTTTTTCCAATAGCACAATGCTGTTCAGCTTATGATCCTATGAAACCTACAGAGCCATTCCTAAAATACTGCTGCAAAACAAACTGGTTTTACCATATGCCTGTGTAACTATATTTATTTAACCTAAGTTTAGAGTATTTGTTCTTGTTCTTCAGAATTTTCACCCCTTCCTTTTTTCATGGTCATTTGGGGCTCTGCTTCTGTCTTCTAGCAGCCTTGTGTCACTATGACTGTTATTAGACTCTTGCATAGGTTCCTGTTCCAACAACTAAAATGATTGAAGTTGCTGTGGAATGGCAGTGGACACACAACAACTCTCCTGCTCTCCACTTTTTACGTCTTACAGTAATCCTTATTCCATCTGGGTATTTTGGTAATAAGAAAGATGTATTTTCCAATAAATAATTTATGAATAATAGAGCTTTCTTGAGAATATATTTTATTGCTGTTTCTGGTCACCTATTGTCCATAAGGGGGCAATATACGGCAAGAGGAACAGAACTGTTGAACTGCACAGAAAGTGCTGTCAGGACCCAAAATTAGGTGTGTCTTTGCTTTTCCCATTGGGGTATCTTATTGTCTTCATCTGAGAAGCAATATGAAAGATCCCAACCCTAAAGTGTTATTATTTTCAAAAGCAGTATTATGTCTGATGGCTGTTGAGAAGCTCATTTAATTTTGCACAAATAGGGCCTTTGGTTAGGATAGTTGTGCTGTATTGATCTCTGGCATTCTTCTAGATGCTGAAAAAAAATATGTAGGAAAACAAGGCAACATTTTTTTCCTTTCTGATATGCCACATTAAGAACAGTACAAAAATATTGTTCAGGTGGAATGATACAATTTTGGAAAAAAAGAAATTAATCAGAACCTCTAAGTAGTATTTAAAGGGAGATCTAGACCAGCCCACTGGTGGCTTACCCACATTTATGCTTTCATAGCAGTGCTCTGTATGGAACTCAGAGAGAGAAGGATAATTTTCCAGTTCCTATGTGACTTTGCCATTCTTGGACCAGCCTGATCTTTAACATAAAATAGAAAAAAATCCTCACAGCCAGGTGCCATCAATACCCAGTAACTGGGATGAGCCAGAAGATGATGTTCAAGCCATATCCTATTTCCTTTACCTGTGCCACAGTCCTGGAGTGGGACAAAGCCGAGCACTGCCTATTGTACTCCTCTGTATGCAGCCACCAGGCTGTGTGCCTGTACTGGACATGGCTTGTATTTTTCATGGTACAAAAGCAGTGGTGTGGTCCTGTGTGTCCTATATGCACTTGAAAAATTCATTTACATCATTCTCTGTCACATGGCAGCAGGGATCATTCCTTGTTCTGAAAAGCATCTTGTATGTGATATGCAAAAAAAGACATTGGGTGATCAATTCAGAAAAAAAAAGCATGCAGAGTAGACACCAGCAGTCTCACTGTCTTTTGTTAGGCAGACAGAAGGATCTGAGGAATAAGTATCCAGGACCACTTAGCTGTGGGCAGTGACAGTAACTGGAGGCCAGGAACTGCACCTGTTAAGCAAGGCTCCAATAGGTTTTGGTTGGCTCCAGCTGCTGTCATTTGAAAGTCCACTCTGAGCAAATTGTGCTATTTATGTATTTTGGTGGCATGGTAATGTTTCTGAATGCGTGCCAGGAACAGCAGAAAAAGTACCTTCACTATGCTAATGACTAAAGTCGTTAGCTTCTACAGAAGCCAGTTTCCCAATATCATTCAAATACCAGGCAGCCTGAGTCAGTCCTGATCATCTCTTTGGGAAAAAAATAAAACATTTCTTTAGTAAAAAATAGCAGGAGAGTAAAGCGACTTCACAATCACTCTGCCAGTCCACAGGGCCAGGGATCTTAGTGTGGGCCATGGCATACTTTTTGAGGCTTAGGATAGGTTATCTAGCAGTTGAGTCTTTTGTACCCCAATGCTGCAGGTCTCTCTGGTGGTGTTCCTTCCCCTTTGCTCAGCCTAAACCTCTTTTTCTTTTCTGTTCCCCTTCCTTTCCAGGCAGCAGCAACCACTACCAGTGGAGATCTGGTTTGTTTCTCCATTGGACTCTTCTCTTATGCCACTTGTTACATGCCTCAGAAAAACAAGCTGGGCTCTGTATGGGGTTTTGTGAACTGCTGCCATCACACTGCCTCTGGTACGTCTGAAGCAAGCCAAAACAGGATGGTCGATAAAGGATCACGTGCAAAGGTATATCCTTAAACTCTCAAGTGTATGCAGTCTTCCTAACTGGCCACACAACTCCTCACTTAAACACACTCCCTGACTTTTAATATAAAATATATCTTTAAACTTAGAATTAGCAAAAAGACTAAAAAAACAGAAGAGGGAGATAAAGTGATTTAAAATTCTAAAATTGAAAAGATTTTTCTCATATGAATTTGATAAGAACAGATGGTCCTCCAAAAAAAAATTCAGGCAGAAGAAAGGAGCCCAGAATGAGTCTGCACTGTGCTCCCACTGCACTGGAACTATGAGCAGCTGAAAGGCTAATGCAGTTGATTATTCTGTTGAATGGAAATGTCCATCCCCTAGTGGTTCTGTCTGGAGAGAAAACAGCTCTTTTTTAAATTCAGAGTTCCTTCCTTTCATTTTTTTCTGAGTAACCAGTGTGCAATAAACATCACGTTATGTGGCACTGAAACACATTGTCAGTTGGAAACCTTAGCTGTCCTGTTAGAATACATTTTCATTAATAATCTATTGGTACAAAATCTAGACAGTTTTTTTGTAATTATGTTTTGTTCCTTGAGTAATGTAGTGAAGAAGAAAAGGCAAATAGTAAGTTTTCTTCTTTTCTTGACCCTAGAATATATTCTATTTCCAGCCCTCCAGACATTTGCTTAGCCAGGTCAATGTGCTTCTAAACAGCTGAATTGGTCTTCTCCAGAAATTGCTCTGTAAAGCTCATATGTTGTTAACTAAAACCTTAGCCTCAGGAATGCAAAACTCATTGAAAAATGTTTGACCTGTAAGAAATTATTTATCTGCTTCAAAAAACTAATATGTCTCTTTCTTCCCCTCTAATGATTCACAAGTGATAATTGAAGGACCAGTAATTTCTTCAGCTCTCTACAAAACTTTTCTTAAAGTCAGTGTGTTACCTCCCTTGGTGGGCATCACAAAATTTGTCAAAAACACAAACCATCTTTTCTTATTTTAATGCTGTATTGACAGCTCTTTTAACATCTTTCCAAGCACCTGAGAATCACTTTTAAAGTGGAAGGCAAGCAAGTGGTTTTCCTGTGGTACATTTTTATTACAAGTAATCAGGTTATTGGTGAATTATGCAGCCTCAGTCTGTTTGATGGCAGGACTATGACAGTGGAGAGGTTGTTCTAAGAACTGATGTTCAAAGTCTATTTCAGACTGAACTGGTTAAAAACTTAATATTTACCAGATGCCAAAGGGAGAATATTTTTGAGGCATTTCCTCCTAAATAACAGTTTGGACCCTCCATCTCGCAAATGAAACGGAGCTTCCTCAATGTTTTCTGTTCCAGCCTTGGTGTTACGTTTCGTACTATCCTTTCAATTTGTTTCATTTGGCACTACTCTAACCACAGGCCAGCCATGGACATGTGTTTGACTATGGCAGAGCACAAAAAGTGGAGCACAAGAGTCTTATTGAATTTTCAAGAAGTACTTTTCATGGTTGAGCATCCTGTTCTGTAAGCCTGAAAACTCAGGGAAATAAAATGGCTCTGCTTTTTCTAATTGTTTGTGAGCCACTGATCACAGTTGGTTTAAGAGGGGAAGAAAACAAGTGCATTCCAATCTCATTACAAACAAGAGAAGAACTTGCAGTTTCACCTAGAGGGGCATTTGTCAAATTTAGGCTGCAGCCATTACAGAAACAGCCACTGAGAAACTGTTCCCCCTCCTCTGCAGAATCAATGTTCTTATCACCTTTATACCCTTTATATTATTCTAAGACCTTGAGTTTAATAGAGTAGCTCATGCCCTTGTCAACAGTAGACAGTATGTTCTTACGTGTTCATGCATCCAATGTAGTGAGAACAGGAGGTAGTACTATAATATTAAACTATGAATAAGAATGAGTAAACATTGTGCTAACAAGAGCATTTCCCCAGAGACAGAAGTAGAGGTATCTGGCCTTATTGCAGAATAGCTTCTGCATGTTCTGCGGTTTTCATCCTTCAACATCTCCAAGTACATATCTTAAAGGGGACTTTGTGCTGGAAGGTGTTCAGAAATGGCACTTCAAAACATTATCACAAAAAGTTTCTGTATACTACAGAAGTTCCCATCCTGTATACACATGTTACTGCTTTGAGATACTTCTGCATGAGGAAAGACCATTTTTGTAACTAGAGTTGAATAAAAATAACACTTGAATGTGACAGATATTTGCTGGTTTTTAGAACACTTTGACTTCTGGAAACAGACCACCTGCTGCGTAGGACCCTTAAGGTCTCCTAGCTAATAATCTTCTCTCCACTTGAGTTAATTTTAGGTATTGCCACTTGAAACTTTTAATGGTTTCAGCCACCTACTGCCTTAACACAACTTTTCCAGCCTCTCTCTAGCACTCTGCCTGTTCACATATCTGGGGGTTATAAATAGTTTTATTTGCAAAATGGTTACTGGAGATGGAGGTGGAGAGACAGGAATCATCTGAGAGTAAATAGATTGTTAATTCCCTTCTGAGCACTGAGCTGCTGATTCACTCCCAATCAGTTCCCACACAGCCTGGGCTGAGTCAGCCCAGAGGGTGTTGAATAGTCAAGAGCAAAGACGATTCAGAGGGTAATGGTTCTGCAAAGTCCAAAACAGAAAAGTGATTCAGAAGGGGGAACTAAAAGAAGAAAAACACATACTGGAGGTGGGCAGGGGAGGGATCAAAAGGGAAATTAAAATAGACAAGCAACACCTATGCTGCCACATCTGTGTAGGAAACGAAGGTGTTCAGGTAGCTTAGAAAAGAATCAGGTGAATGAAAGGAAAGAAGTGGATGGAAGAGGAGAAAAGACATTAAAACCCCAAAACAGTATTGGAATTAAATCGTTATGGGAGAGCCAAAAAGGAAAAGGGATGTAGGCAGAAAATGCTCTCAGTGTAGGGGCATGCTTCCAGGTGTTTCTCAACCTGGCACTGACTTCCCATCCACGCAAGCATATACATAAAAGTTCTCATGTCATACCATACATATCCACAGGAAAGAAATAGCTGAAGTGGGGTCCTACAGCCAAGGTATTTCCACCCTTTACAGAGAAAAGAACATGAGATACAAAAAAAGAATAATGTTTGTATGAGATATGGGAGAAATCAGCACTCCAGACATAGGTGAACATGTCAGGAAGCACATTCGCCCAAATGAAAGCCAGGCTTCTCCTTTGAGTTTGTTGTCCTGTATCTGGATGTTTAGAATCAACCTGTGAGACATTTCTGCAAGCTTTAGTTGCTCTACCACTCCAAAAAAGTGCCCTAAGCCTCCTCAGTCCTCATGCTGATGTTTTCCTCAATCTCAGGTTCGGTGCCTCAGCCACTGGGCATACTTGGGCTCTGGGCAGAGACCTGGCATGCTGAAGAACGTCTTGTCTCACATATTGCACAGAAATCTTCCCTCCTTGCACTTTGTTTATACAAAAGGCAAGTAGCTGCTGTGGTACTGTGCCACCACAGCAATGAGCTATCTGCTTGCATTCAACATTGCTGAATATTCCTTCTGCCACAGTAATATAGGCTCTAATTTCCTTCTTCTCTAAAACATCTGATTTTAAAATAGTTTGTATATATTTAACCTGTGCTAGTTTAAGGAGGCCATAAGGAAGACTTGTCAACAAGACAGAAGGAGATTGTTAGCAAGACAGTATATTGATTTGTATCTGACAGATTTAATACACAGTAATGGTGAAGATTTAGACACCAATTTGTGATATTGTTCCCAAAGCTTGAGAGCAAGCACTTAGAGATATGTCCCCAGATGCATCACTGCTGTTTATACATATGGATGATGCAAGGCCCACCTGACCCAGATGCCTAAATTAGAAGTGTGTTTGTCTGGACATATGTGTGGGATGAGTAGAGAGAGGCAGCAGAGAAAATTATTCATCTTTCAGCCAGGCCATCTTGTCCTCTGCTGGTTCTCACCAGACCCTTTAGTGAATCAAAACCCAGTTATATTCTCAACCTTATCACCTCAACCAGTTGGTTAAAGATAGGAGGGTATGAGCCCAAGCCCACACCCCCAATTTAGGCACTAAGATAAGTATTCAAATGAGGTTCTGCAAGTTCCTCCAAAACTACATGGATTACTTATATGTGAAAACAAGTTACAAGTAACTACAATGTAAATTTTTGTGTAAAAATTAATTCTACCTCATTCCTCCAGGAAGCTGAAATTGACTTAACATTGTACCTAAGCCTTCCGTGTACTTCTCTGACACACAAACACTTCAGAGAATGGATTAAAAATAAAATCAACAGTTCCGGTATACTATTCACGATATCACTCTCTCTCCCAAAGGGCGAGACTTTGTGGTTGTGGTTTATGGTCTGATGAGCTCTTGAGGCTTGTTTAGAGGAAGTTATTTTGCTTTGGTTTTGCTGTGTATTCACATCAGAGAGGATAAACCTTATAAAACACTCTTCACATTTTGAGTAAATACCATTGAGTTTTGAGATGCTCCCTAGATCCTGGCATAACTGAAGACTGACTTCCAAGTCTCAGACCAGTTCCTTAGAAAATCATATCTCATAAAATGGAGGTAGTTATTTTATCCCCAAGGCACCAAAGTAGGCTTCTGAAGATGATATTCTGACTGCTGACTGGGAAAGAGTATCATGAGGTGACAACAGCCACAGAGTAAAAGACTATGCTGCAGGACCCCAAAATGGCAATGCCTCTCAACTTTGTAAAAGAAGAAATTGATTTGAGTCTGTGAAAGAAAAGCAATTGTCTTATAAAAATATACATACCAGATAACTCTGATAACTTTAGTCTGGTAATAAGAAAAGAAAGTGACAGGTTTTCCTGTGCCATCAATACACAGTGGCACTGCAGGCATTGCACTTCCCCTCACATAACCCAAGTGGAAGAAGCACAGAAACATCAGAAGCATGGCAAGGAGCTAGACTCAAGGGGCCTGAGGGGCACAAACATCTGCATGCTTCAACTGGTTAGTCTTCATGGAGACCAGCATTGTGTTTGAGTGCCTTCAGGAGATTCACAGTTCAGTGAGGGGGTAACACACAATTAACTCAGTGGTCTTCTATATTGTGTTTTGCTGGTTAAGTGGATAAAACATGGCCCACAGATTTACAGGGTCAAGGAAGGTTTCTTTCTCACCTTCGTCTTCTAAAAATGTGTGAGACAATGAAGGATGCTTTCAACAGTAACACAGAGGACATCACGTTTGATGTCAGCCATCCTATGTTTACCTCTTGGTAAGAACATTTGTTAGGTCACAAATTCTCCACTGGCTGCAGCAGTGGAGTTAAATTGTCCCCCACAAAAAATACCAAAGTGAGGAAATAGAGCCAACAACACAGACATGGAGAAGAGGAAGAACTGGATAAGAGTTGTACCTTTTTTTTCTCTAACAGGTACACCTTTCACTGACGTAAGAAAAACATGTTTAAAATGAGTTATTTGATTCAAAATACATTATTTTTCTGACATGAGGATTTCTGTCAGGTTCAGGGCTTTTGAAGCATTGAATTTACTGTACTTCATTTAGAAGGTCACTGATTGGTACAATAAAGGACAGCCGCAAGAAATGGCAGTGCTATAAAACAGGCAATAAAACTCTGATACAGCAAATGTTACCTATCTTTAAATGTCTGCTATTGCATTTAGGATGAAACTTGCTGGGATGAATCACTTCAGGGAGAAGATGAAATCTTTTGGCTCTCCTTTTCTGGAAAAAAAAAAAAAGAAACACAAAATTTTAACACTTGCCTGCTTCAGCCATTTTTCACTAGTAAAAGACACATGCAAGGTAATACTGTTGTTCTCAAAGGTCAGTTGCTGCTAGTAGGCTGCTAGTGTGATAATACAGAAGCCCTGCAGGCAATCACGCTGCCTGTGTCAGGACTGAGCAGACTGCAGTAGATGGTGTTAAACTCCACTAGGTCAGCTTGAAAGCACCTGGCTCAGCCTGGCATTGACCAGAGTCATATCTGCTCTGTAGGAACTGCTTGTCTTCTTCATGGGCTGGAGCCCTGAAACACCAGTGAAAAGTATATACTGCTTATGTCTGAACTCAGACAGAGCCCTCTGCAGAGTATGCACTTCATGCCTTTCCATACTATAGGCTTAGGAAACTCTTTGATCAGCTTACTCTGATACACAGATGACACAGAGCCACCATGATAATGCGACGCAATCCAGTAGATATGAGGCCTCGGCATGTCTCTTCTCCCACTGCTACACTGTGTGCTTTGCACTGCTACCTAACAACCTCGTCTAGGACTTGCAGTAATATTCTTTCTGCTCTCTCCACAAGGCAATTCTGGATCGATTTACCATTAAGTCATAACAAGGTAGTGGAAACAGAAATACAAATCCGTACCTTCTGAAAAGTTCCAACAGTAGGAGACATGTCAACTTGAACTTTTCCTTTCTTCATAGTGTTTTTGGTTTTGTAAGTCTTACATGTATGGCATGCCTTATATTTACACGCTTGAATACATGACTGAATTCAGAGGACTGTTCCCATAATTGGAGTTAAGGCTGTGTTTAAGTGTGTTGCTTATTCAGTGACCGAAGGCTAAAGCAGAAATATTGTTCGTTATATAATGAGAATTACTAACACCTTAACACACTAATAAATTGCTGATGGGTTTCTGCTTGGTTTGCACTGATAGGATTTAAGACAGAAAGAGTATACTTGCAAAGCAATTTATTAAGCAGAAATTAGGGGACTTGCCTTAACTCATTATGTTTGACTAGTAAAATTATGTTCGTTTTTACTGATTGTGTAATTAATTGCTAATGCTTTAACGCATGAAGAAAATTTCAAAAGCAAGTTTTTTCAACAGCTCACTCTTCAATGGCACAGTTCTGGTCTGTGTATATGCTTGACAGATGTGGACCTGGAACCATACTGGGGTTTTCTTTTGAAAAAAATATGAAGAAGGAATAATAAAATGCTGGTATTTTTTTATTTTGCCCAGAAGGCAAAAAGATTTTCTTTGCTGAAAGCATTAATCTTCTGTTCAAGATGGGACATCTCAAGACTTGGGGGAGTGCAGGTACCCAGAATAATTTAAGAAAGTTGCACCTCAACATGAAGACAAGTAAAGATCCTAAAAAAGTTAGAGCAGAAAAAAGGCACTCCTTAGGGGAAAAAAAAAGGTAAGAGTAACATAAGAATCTAAGGTACAATTAAGTTAACAAAGTAATGTATTGAGATAATGCCTTGTCTCTCCTTAGTAGCCTTCATCTGGAAGAGGTGAAGTGCAAACCTGTTGTCCATGAGTATCTGGCTTAACATATGTTTTAACTCTGTTCTGCAGGATAAAGCTCATTATGCAAGGAGTGTGTCTTAAGACCTAAGATAATGATTCATATCCCTCTTTAAAACAGAAGATTGGCTTCAAGGAATTCAAGTCCACAATGTGCAGGATATTTGATCACCTGGAAACTCAATAGGAGAAAAGAGATACTCTTTACTACATCAGTATGCAGGATATCTGAGGCTGGGTACTGCAGTTACCCATTACCTCACTGGACTTAAGCTACAATTTTATGCAAATACTTGAAGGAGAAATATTTTCTTTCATTTTATTCACTGGGTTAATATCTTGGGGTATTAGGCAATTCAAAAGAGCAGAATAAACAATAACAGAGATCTGAGCTAAGCCTCCAAGTGAGAACAGTGGGTGCTTTTGGGATCAGAACCTTTCTAGAGCATGATGATATTTGAAAAACCTCAGTACAGTTCCTGTCTGAATACCTTCACACTACAGTCTCAGACAGGGATTTCATCTGCAGCTAGAGTGCACCAGCATTTGAATAACCTTACTTTTCCAAATGCTGAGATCTCCCCAAGCTGTTGTGTTTAATCATAGAATCATAGAATCACTAGATTGGAAAAGAACTCTTGGATTGAGTCTAGCCATTCCTATCTGCCACTAAACCATGTCCCTGAGCACCTCAACCCTACTCAACCACCTCCTTGGGCAACCTCTGCCAGTGGCCAATGACCCTTTCCATGAAATTTTTTTTCCTGATAACCAGCCTGAACCTCCCTTCGTGGAGCTTGAGGAAATGGCCTATGACCTGCCACTTGAGAGAAGAGGCCAGCACCCTCTTCTCTACAACCTCCTTTCAGGCAGTTGTAGAGAGCAATAAGATCTCCTCTCAGCCTCCTCAAGGCTAAACAACCCCAGCTCTCTCAGCCGCTCCTCATAAGACTTGTTCTCCAGACCCTTCACCAGCTTCATTGTTCTTCTCTGGACACCCTCCAGGTCCTCAATGTCTTTCTTATAGTGAGAGTCCCAAAACTGAGCATGGCATTTGAGGTGTGGGCTCACCTGTGCTAAGTAGAAGGGGAGAATAACCTCCCTGGACCTGCTGGTCACGCCATTTCTGATACAGACCAAGATGTCATTGGCCTTGGCCACCTGGGCACACTGCTGGCTCATGTTCAGTCACTGTCAACCAGTACCCCCAGGTCTTTCTCCTCCAGGCAGCTTTCCAGGCAGTCTTCCCCGAGCCTGTAGCGCTGCACAGGGGCTTTGTGTCCCAAGTGAAGAACTCTGCACTTGGCTTCATTAAACCTTATCCCATTGGCCTTAGCCTATTGATCCGACCTGTTCAGCCCCTTCTGTGGTGCCTCCTTATCCTCCAGCAGATCAATGTTTGAATGTATAGTGCAGTCCATGTGACTCTGCATTCAGATGAAATGAATTTTTGAGGTTGGTTGCATCCATTTTTTTCTGGCCATCATAGTGCCTATCACTTACTAGGAGAGTAACAAAAAAAACCTCCCAGNAGACTGACAGGCCTGTAGTTCCCTGGATCCTCCCTGTGACCCTTCTTGTAGATGGGCATAACATCAGCCAGCCTCCAGTCCAGTGGAACTTCCCTGGTCAACCAGAAGTGCTGGAGGATGATGGAAAGGGGTTTGGCAAGGACACCCGCCAGCTCCTTCAGTAATCTTAGGTGGATCCCATCTGGCCCTATGGCATTTCAATTAAATTGCTGATATATCCATCTTCCTAGGGCCACTAACTCAAGTGGTAACACAGTAAAGGAGCTAACTATTCCTCCCTTTCATAAAACATGTTCTTTAAGAAAAGACCTTTTTCACAAAGTTGATATTCTAGAGGAATACTTTTCTTGCTTTCTGTTGTACCCATATGTTTCTTTATTGTTCTCCAGTTTAATTCACACTAAGATCTGTATTTTTACATTAATGTTGCCCAGGCTGGCACTTATTAACACCCTGCTTTCTTCATTTGGGAAAAGTTTTTAACTGGAATACCTTCCAAGGACAGACCCTTGACATTGGTGCTATTTCTAGCAAAGAATACTGCTTAGTGGGGCAGTGCTGAATGAGAACACCAGCCACCTGTGGCTTTTGTTCATCTCCTATTTCTGACTGTGCTGCAGGTCTTGGGGGTTCTTGCTCTCTGTTCCTCAGATGCTAGCTGTCCAGCTTGCCTCAACACCCCAAAAGTCAGAAAAGCTCATCTTGTGTGCATAGGGTACCTGTTATGACTGCTGAGTCACTAAACTGGAGATTTTATACCAGATATATTTGATCAAGGGAGAAGGTTCTCATCCTATGTCAGCCTGGGCCCACTCATATCTTCACTTTTATTAAGGGTATCATAGGCCAGTCAGTGGAGCCAGAGGCCACTCAGAGATTGCTCCTCTGAGAAGAACCTGTCCTAGCTGCAAGAATTATGAGCACTGCCACCTCTCTGGGTTGTTTTCCTTTCCAGCAGGAGTGAGGATGTTTGGAGTAGGAAGCGTTCTGAGGAATCTGCGCAGCTTTGGAACAATTTATTCTTGCAGTGTTTTAACACTGAGTTCCAGCTCTCCTACAAAGATAAGCTAGCTACCCCATAGCAGCCTGGATCAGATTCTAATCCTGTCACATCATCAGTCTAAACAGGGACAAAACAGCCTTTATTGGATTGGCTAAGCTTTCAATTAAAATAGATGGAATGCTAAAACATTACAAATGCTTAAGCGGTAGAGTGAGGACAGGATAAAAATGAATGGTTTTAGAAACCAGTACTGAGAGAGAAAAAAAGAACTCTTAAAGAAACCCAAGAGCATAATACGTCATATCTACCAGGGAGAAAAATAAGCACCAGGAAAGGAAAACATGTTATTATGATGATAAAAGGAACTCTGTTAGAGTGGTTGTCTGCAGACTCCAATATCAAAATTAGACTAAATAATTTCTTTTCCCAGAACTGCATAAGAGCTCTTTCCTCCACATGAATAATGTGTTTACCAAGTATTTTCTTATGTTCTCATTACTGAGCCATTGCAGAAAAGATCTCCAATTTTTTTTCTTGGAAGCCAGTACTTGCCAAAGTAACACCTGAGGCTTCCCATGAGCCATCAGTCTGAAGGTCTGTACATTAGGGGAGAAATCTGATGTTCATAGTCTGGTAATGCTCACAGGCCTGCAGAAAGCTACAAAGCATTTCCTCTTTGCATGTGTTCCCAAATGACTGACCTTCATAATGTAAAAGTCACTAGGCGTTAGGAATTCTTGCTGGGAAGTAAAGGCTGATCCTCTATAGCAGCACGGGGATGTAGTGACCTCAAACAGCTCTCTCAAGACAGATTATAGTTTTAAAGTAGACAAATGAGAATAATCACAAGAAAATACTTAAATCTAGTTTTAGAGACCACTGGATATTCCCCTGCCCAGTAGAGCAGTCTTTGAAATCTAGGTATAAATAACCTGGATGTCTAAACTGCATTCGATACGACTAGGTAAGCATTTGAATATGCATAACAGCACAATATGTATTTCCAAAAACTCTTGCTCTTGCTTTTGGACATGAGTTGCAATATACCAATGCTTCCAAATCACATGCCAAGCAAAGTAGAGCTGAGCCCAGAACCAATATGTCTCAGTGTGATCACATGGGAAGACGCACTGGAGACGCTGCAGAAGATGAACAAGAAGAGACTGCCTGACTGGGGGTCAGTGAGGAAGTGAGAGAATGCCATAGTAAGCGTGCTTAGCCCAAAGTGGCTAGTCTGATGAGCTCATGAGTGCTCTGTTTTAATTCATTCTTTGTATTGTTGTTGTATTGGACTGTCTCAATATCCTTGCTAAAGCCTAGAATGGCACATCTTTTTGCCTCTGTGTTCAAGTAGAGGTTTGTAAAGAACAGGGCTTCTCTGAGTATGAACCTCACTTTGCACACATGGAGTACAAGATGCTTCCTCACATCTCTTTTCTACTTCTGAAAAGGTGTATCCCTTTAAGAGCTCTACTTTTTTTTTTTATTATTTTCTTGGCTCTGATTTGTGCCAAGAAAGATGCTCTACTGTTGCAAACCCCCTTCTGCCCTGGATCCTGATGTGGTTTACCCTTACTCTGTCACATTCACCTATGCCATGCAAAAGAGGGAATAAAGGAAAGGAATCATGCAGACTTTTCCTGCCAAACCAGCTTTTACCTGTTACCCATCTGCTTGATCTAAGGGGTTGTTTTGAGGGTTTTAACTCCAGTTCACCGTTCAAGATAGGAGAATACCTTGGCCATAATTTTCAACTAAGAAGAAAGGAGGATTTCCATTCCCCTTTTCAAACATCAGCAGTAAGTATTTGGCTGGATTATCTCTTGCTTCTGGCACCAGGCTAATGGAGCCAAAATGCTCAAAATTGTGACCAGCTCTTCTCCTCATCTCCTCTCTGTCACATCCAGGAGGTATCATGGTCTGCTGGGAAGCTGTTCTCTGAGCACAAGAAGGGGAAAATACGAACCTGAAAACTAAAAGTTCCTGCAAACCTTTGTACTATGGAAAGGTCACCAGACCAGGCTCACGCTATTTAGAATTTGTATTAGAGTTGAGCACACCTAGAAGTGTCAAGATCAGCATCTTATATTTGTTGTCCATTTAGGACAGACACAATTGTATTCAGTCTAGGTTTCAACCTTTTTCATTGCACTGTTTGAGAGCATTTTAACCAAGTCTTTCTCTTTAAGAATGTTCAGCAAACAAACTCTGTGCCATCTCTTAGTTTGCTCCCCACAGCACTATTATTTTCCCTCAACCACCAACTAGTTGCTATTTGGAATTAGCTCCTTTGCTCTTTGCTTCTTACCATATTGCATCTCATCTGTCAACAAACCTTGAAAATGTAACATGCTAGGGTCTTAGCTATCTCTATACCACACAGAAGTTGTGAACATAGGAGAAATCAATGACCTGGATTTATAAGCCATCAGAGAAAGAGGATGAGAAAGTATCGGAAAAAAAGATACATCTAGGCAAGTAGAGAAGGAGGAAGCTATTCTAGGCCTAAAAGATGTATGGGGTTTTGTCTTCTATAGCAATTGGTCTAAATTTTCATTGAGGTAATTTGAACTGATTTTCAAGGGGAAGTGGAAGGACTGAGAGACAGGAAATTTTCAGCATTTCATATTTGTTACATCTGCAGAATATATCAGAAAGATAATGGAAAAGGAACATCTTTGTACTTAATGTATGCTATAAACAGCTTTTATACTAGACTTGAGAAAGTGTCAGAGTAGTCAAGAGACTCTATTAACAAGAAGATGCAGGAATTCCTCAGGAGGTCAGATTCTGCCATCTTACTATCAATTATTGCCTCAATAGGCACACACATTTATGCAGCTGAAATTTCACTGTGGCAGTCTGGCAGCAAAAAAAGCATATTCCACAAAAGGCTGTGCCAGAAAGATCACCAGTGAGAATCCCAGATACTACAAGGAACTAGAAAAATATGTATAACTTTTCAGGCTTAAACTAAAAGAAATTGCAGTTTTATATCTGGATATCCTCTCAGATCCCTATGCTTTATTGATAGGCACCTAGTGGAAAAACGAGAAGATTACCAAGGCTCTGGTCTGGAATTTGCTGAGAAGTTTAACCATAGTATGTCCTGTTTTTTGATAAATACTACAGACGTCTGATATCCACAATGGAACTTCATTGCAAACCATAGGTGCCATTAATTCTGCTCTGGTTTTTACCAGTTATCAGGAGTCTTTACATTATGGATGGTAGAATATCTACTATTTTTACAAACTACCACAAGAGATTCTGTTCCTGCTGTAGCACGTGAATATTATTGCCTTTAAACTATTTCAACCTAAATGCTAATGTTCTGTGTCACATAGATGAGAACTGACACTGGTAATGACATGTAAACTCACAGTAATCCAAGGATGATGATTGTTTCAGACGTGTGGTATTGCTTCTACGACTTTTAGGCAAGATAGTCCCTGGGAACGTTGTCTGAACACAATTTTGTGAGTTCATCTGAGAAAGGCCTTCAGTCCTCCACAGATGTCTCATTCAGAGGAACCTGAACCTAAGTCAAGTCTCTAGAAAATGGGCTTGTGGCCAAGATGGGAAAAAGTCCAAAGTGTTCTAGTGCAGAGCAAGGGAAAGAAGTCAAAGAAGATGTTGGTACCTATGGGTTGTAAGACACTCTGTGGCAAGGGCGAGGGCACAAAGACTGAAAGCTGACATTTGTCAGCATTTGTACCACATCTACCTCAAGCAAGGCCCTTCTCCATCACTAGGGCATTTGAGTGCCATATGCAACAGCAGTACAGCTGATTTCTCTAGGTGGTCGCTTGCTGAGATTTGTGAAGGTAAAGAGCAGTCTTTAATAGGAACTGCTGTTTTAAAATAGCGTAATGATTTCCACCTATCATCAACTTCATCTGTCACTGAGATTTAATTATGTGGCACTCAGGGGGATTGTCACTTTTTTAGTTTTATCCATCAAATTCTGAAGATGTTTCATTATAGTCTCTGAAAGTCTTAAAATTTTCCCTGCACCAAGGTCATAGCAGTGTTGATGAACTACATTCTGTTGTTTTAGAACCAGGCAAAAATTCTCTCTGTTATTAGACCCTGTGCTCCTCACAAATACCAGTTGTTTTTTCCTACAGAATTTTTCAAATGTTCCAGGGGCAATCTTCTTCCAAACTCAGGTGAGACTGATCTGGCTTTCAAAAACTATTGTTTCACCAATCGGAAAAAAACAGTAGTTCCCGAGTAGAGTTATATCTCTGAAGTTCTTGTTCCTAGGACTCTAATGATTAATTATTCACAGAAATTCAAACAGCATTAAGAAAAGATGATTGGTAGGCTCCAGGGAGAGAAGAGTTAAGAGCTGTCAGAGCTCTCAGCAGAGCAAGGTGTTGGGCCAGGTGAGCTCCAGACATCTTTTCTAGCTGATACCTCTTGGAGATGCTACTGTTGTTATGAACAGGTAGATGGCTTCTCATCTTGTAATTACTGTGTAAGAACTCAGACCAGTTGGCTCTGGCTGCTCTGAAGTGGGCAGGTTTTGAGAGAAGGTATTTCTTCAGAAAATTCCTTCTTGGCTCTCACATTGCATATTCAGCTGTTTCAGCTATGTTCCCAGAGGGAGGCTCTTAACCAGTGCTGCCTAGTACTTTTTGATAATCCAGGTTTCATCAAAATGTGTTTAATCTGAGTAGGTCACATTCTGCTGTCCAACAGTTAAAAATTACCTTGCCTAAATCTTTGTAAGTTTTATGTCTCTCAGCCCCATATGCTTTAAACAGGGTTGTCCATGGTAGCATAGGACTTACCCCTAAGGCTGAGTGGTACATTGTCCTGATCTTTTCAACCATAGCTACTGAGATGATCCTGTAATGCTGTGTGACATAAACAGATTGTTCTATTGAGCAATACAGAGTCTCTGAATTGTTTATTTTTGTCTTTTAATATGGACATGCATTGCTTTCTCCAGCAGCATATTTACTTATAGGTTAGAAGAAAGTAATGTGAAAAAAATACATCTTATTAGTTTAGCCAGCTCCTGTTTATTCAGGCTGCAAGGTTCTTGTGACCTGTTGCCATCATGAAGATACTGAGAATCTACACTTACTTATCAAGTGTCTCACAGGTAGCTGTATGTTCCCTAATTATCCTTTGCCTAAGCTTTGGTGCCTGATAACCAGCTGAACAATTCACTCCAGGCTTCCACTCATCTCTGCATAACATGTATTGTACCCATCAACACCAAAACTGCTGACATCTGCTGCAGTGGCTGTGAGCTTGGAAATGACATGAATTATAGCTTGCAGGATGTGGTCAGGAGAAATCCTCACAGGCATTTCTGAGTCTTCTTTCAAGAAACTGTTGAGATCATGTTAGTCACAATGTTCCTCTGTAAATGTATTACATGGGAAACTGCACCAGTCCTGACATACTGTTAGCACTGAGATGTCAAGCTTAACACATTTTGGATGTGCTCTTCCTTTCCTATGTCAGTCACAGGACCTAAGAACAGTAGCTGGCTTCTCCATGTGATGTGTGTTTCTTTCACAGAATTCTAGTCCAGTGGACTCCACTGTCTTTTAACTGCATTTATAACTACATGTTATAAATGTGATGATTTCCCTAACCTACATGTGATACAGAGGCTCAGTCCCTTCTTGGTGTTAGAGAACTACATTCCTTTGGAGAATTCCTGAAGCACCTGTGGCACGTTGATATTGTACACAGGTCAGCTTCACGTCAGCTGGGCACTATAAAACTTTTGTCCTGCTTTTCTCCTCCTTATAAAATCTGTACACACTTCATACAAACCTTTGCAGCTTATCAAGGGCTTTGAGTCACCTTAGGTGAATTATCTGCCCCTTAAACTACTAAGGAAATTGACCCCAGCCCACTCCAGTCATGGCCTGAGATTCATTTTTGGGAAAGCTTCCAAGTTCCCTCATATAATCCAGCTGGCATAAACTCAACTTTCACAGAATCACAGAATCACAGAATCACCGGGTTGGAAGAGACCCACTGGATCATCGAGTCCAACCATTCCCACAGAACACTAAACCATGTCCCTCAGGACCTCATCCACCCGTAACTTAAACACCTCCAGGGAAGGCAAATCAACCACCTCCCTGGGCAGCATATTCCAGTGCCTAATGACCCTTTCCGTAAAAAACTTCCTCCTAATCTCTAACCTAAACCTCCCCTGGCGGAGTATTGCAGATAAAAACTATAGATGGAACTTCTACTGAAGACTTCTACAATTCAGCAGTTATCTCAGGAATCACGCTCTAATATCCTTTGCTTGGGACCTACTTATTTCCTCTACTTTGATCTACTCTGTCCAGTAAGATTACTCCTATTTTTCTGGTGATCTCACAGACCTATGTCTTATGGGCTCTTTGTCATAGCTGCCTCTGCCCTGCTCTCAGATTCAGAGTACTTGCTCTACATATATCACAGTGCTGAGAGAGGTAGATCCCGGAGTGATCTTCATCCCTTACTGATACTTGCTTACTTCAGACTATCTGCCTCACAATTAGTAAAGACATTTCATTTCTGTTCTTTCTTTCTGAAATATGGGCTCTTTTGCCACTTCTTTAAAAGCATTTTCTCTGTGCCTTAGTATCTTCCAGCTAGTAATGAGGCATATCAAGTGTAAAGTTTGATTTCTGACACTTTATTTATTCTCACTTCATTCAAAAGCCATTTCCATTTACTACCGGAACAGAACTCTGTGGTGTTAAATCTTTTCTCTGTTATTGCAGTAACCTATCTCATCCTGTCCCTTTTCACATCCCTCCACACTGTGGAGTTGACTTTTCTGTCTAGCTATTTGTGTTGGTACTCCATGCAATAGCATTTCAGCCCCAGCATTCTTTCCAGGTCAGGAACAGCAGGGATTTTTCCTTCTGACTGCTTCTGATAATTTCCTACAAGGTGAGAGAGGAGTGTTGTGTGCTCTGAGCTCTCTAATGGGCATTGATCCATATGTTGGCAGTTACAGGCCTAGACAGCCATTTGACTAATGATATTTTGAAAGAACAAATGTGCTATTTTTTTTAACCCACCTTCTCTCATCCATCTCAAGCAGCAATCAAAATGTCTTGCAGGTGAGAGCTATCTCCCATGGCCTCTAGGTATAATATGTTGAAAATTATTATTTTTTGAGATTTAATATTAAGAAAGACAAGTATCTGCTAACAAAGCTTCAAGGGTGGACTCCTCCAGGTGAAGTTCCCAGTTGTAAATTAAACTGTTATTTACTGTCTGTGTAGGAAATTAGTGTAAGAAGACTAAGCACAAGAACCTGTGAAAAGGCAGCGGGACTTCATTTTACAAATCTCTGTGTAAGTTTAGTTTACCCACTGGCACTCTCACACCCACGTATTTCAAAGTAGCAAGACATATAGGCAAGTTTTCTGACTGTTTTTTTCCCCAGTTTTGGATATTCGTGCCACTGTGTACTGTTGTCAGGAGAACTGGAAGAACTGCACATGCACCAGGATGTACTTCTGCTGTCATCCTTCTGGCATCAGAGCGTGGCTTTATCAGAGCATAAGCTTTCTGGTCTTGGTGAAAACAACACATTCCTCTATGTTTACCAGCTTTATCTGTTACAGTCCTGCTCTTGGTTATGAGCACAGGCCATTATTTTAACCCTTGTCTTTTTTTTTAATCATGTTTTCACAGGCTTATATACACTTTATCTTAGAACTGCAATATTTCTGAGACAAATCTTTGCACCTACCAGTAGGTATCAGAATAGCTTAGGGTGGAGATTTTCAAATGACATGATATGACAGGTTTTCTCACTAAATAAGCGTAGTACCATGTCACACACTAATGCAAATGAAATCCCACTCTGGGTATCTCACTGGTACTTATTTTCATAAAATCCTGAGTAGCTTTTTATATTCTTTAAGAAGCCATACATTACTGATATTTGTGGAAGCTGGTAAGCCTAGAGGAGGATGGTTTCTTCAAAGAAAAAGAAATAAAAATCATTTGAAGGAGTGTGACAGTACAAAGCCACACATAAGTCAATTCATTTGCTATGTACATCCAGAATTGGTTTCTGTGCTGGAGCTTCAGCCAGGATATGAAGCAGTCATGGCTGTCTTTGAGATGAGACCTGCCTGGGCTGAGGCCAACAAAGCCTACATAACCTAACAGTCCCTTGAGGGTCAGACACACCGTGCCATCTGCTGTTGCCAGCCCAGCAGAGGCATGCCAATCATTTTCAGAAAATAGAAATGTTGGAGTGGTACAGCAAGTAATAATACTTTCAATCTGTTAGCAGAGCTCTTTTCATTCTTTAAGAAGATTCATCCTTTTGGTCTCCTGACTTAATCTTTCAGGAATCATCACTGGGCCTGTCTTTATTTAAAAACTCCTCCTGTTTCTGCTTGTATGTGTGTAGAAGCATATTTCTTGAACACAGAGCTCAAAATATCTCATTGCTAAGCTGCTGAGCTTCCAGACAGTGTCATGATAAAATCCTTGTGAGACATATGCTCCAAAGACCTTATATGAAAGAGACACATTTTCCTTTATTATAAATAAAGGTTATAGAAAAAGGACCCTGACATTAAGTATAGTGTAAATAAATAAATTACATATTTAAAAAATCTAGCAGTATATTTATTTTATGATTGTGTCTAAAAACTTACTATCTTTATTAGCTGTAAAAACAAAATTAGAATCATCTGCAGGATTTTTCAACAATTTATTTAATTTCCTGTTTTCTGGTTATTTGACTTCTAGATCATGATTGTCAAAGGGGGAAGCATCAACTGTTTTTCTTTGAAGATGGCACAGGAAACTCAGGAAACTTAAGTTTCAAAGATTAGCCAGTTCATAAGAGGAATATATTTTACCAAGTCCATGTACATTCCAAGTAGAGAACTGACTCTCAACAGAGCTGTGGCGACCAGCAGCCTCCATCTGTTTTTTAAAAAGGAAGAATTAATGTTCTTCCCATATGTTGAGGGCCAGGAAAAAAAGGGATCTGTAAAATGATTATGTAATGCCATCAGAAAATAGGCACCTGCCACCTTTAATGCATCAAAATAGTTGAGGTTTTCTCCCCCTCACTGCCTCCCAGTCCCACCTCCACCCAAACATAAAGACCAGTTCTTCACAGATGAGTTTTTCTCATCAAAACATTGCAACTGGTTTCCTTCCCACACCCCAAATCTAGAGCCAGAAAACTTGTTCAGTGAAACACAAGTGTGATGTTGGGGGGAGTGTTGAAGCCATCATGTCAGGTTTACCCGCAGAAACATACGTAAGGGGTTTAGGTCTCAGTGTATAGGCCTTCAGCATCTCTTCCCTGTCCCCATGGAGTCCCTGGGCATGTATAAACTGTGGTCTCCTGTTACTGGACTCCAGATAATATGCTTTCGTCTGGTCTCTGGGATGCCTCAAAAAGGAGGCAATGAAAAGGTAGCAGCACAAATAGGCCATGTGTAAAAGCTGATCCTGATGAAAGCTTTGGAAACATTCACACAGTTTCCTCTTGAAGACTTGATGGAGCAGAGAGAAATGATGGTGTCTACAATGTACACGGCTTTATGCATGCATCATATGCTCCCATGGCCCTGTTACACAGTCTTGTTATGCTCCCAAGCATTAGGAGGCAAGAGCATGAGCACAATCTCATAAACACAGTTTAACTCCCCTCCAGCTGCTGAACAGTTTCAGCAACCACTTCCTCTAAACAAAGTAATCTTTCAGGGGCTACAACCAGAAATTAGCAAATGTTACTACCACTTGGGATACTGAGGAAATGCCCTAGCCTCCCTACTCAACAAAAGCCAAACTCCTGACTCAGAACACACCCTTCTGCACAGGTTTCGTCTTTGGTCCTGGGGAAGAAAACCAGCCAAGGATGAGGAAATCTCTTTGGAGAAAAGCTTTTATCTAACCTCAAAAGCAAGATCTTCAGAGAGTAAGGGATTAATGAGCTCATTAGCAAACAAGTTGCATGCTGCCACAGACAATAGCAATATCTGATTCCAGGCACTGAGATCTTTTGATTCCTCTCTTATTTGTAGGCCAGATCCCTTGAGCTACCTACTTCCAGGACCAAGCCTTAATTGAATGGCTGAAATGTAGGACTAGCACATGCAGATGAACTGTATTTTCAGAAAAGCTAGGCCAGGGAAGAAGTAAATGACTCTGTGCTGAAAACCCAGAAGAGATGTTGTGGCCTCCAGACCAACCTTTTCTAAAACTCAGGGCTGAAAAGCATACTGAATTCATTTCAGCTTGTATTGGAACAAAGCAGTTGGAAAACCAGCCCTCTCCATCTTAGTTTCCATGGAGATGGAACCACCACAAGACTGCAAGGAGGTCCAAAAACCTAAATATTCTTCCTATTACGAATACAGTGCCATGTTTCTGGTTGAGTTTATCACACCTCAACATCTGGCCATTGAATCTGCCTGTACTATTCTTTGCCAGAATCATGAAACTTAACATCCTATTTCTGTGTCTTCAGGTGTTATAATATGGTCATCAAAAGCATCCAAACCCCCTTTTTGTATTATGCTATACAGATATGAACTCCTGCAGTCCTTTACTAGAAGGTATTTTCTGATCTGTCACTCATTCCTAGGTCTGTTCTGACAGCCTGTAAATCACCAGCATCCTGCTTGAACTGTGGGCATCAGGAGCCAGCTGAACACTCAAGGATTTGCACTGATGTCAAAGACAGATACATGGCAACTCCTTTGCCACTGGAAGCAGGCCCCTTTTCATGTCCTCTCTTAGCCCTTGTGGCCCCCATGTTACAGAAGGATCTCAGGATTAGCTAAGTATCATCTTCCATGTCCGCATGTCCTCTTTCAAACTGCTGGGACAAGTTCTCTTATTCTGCAAACCCAGGCTTTGCAGCCTTCAATAGATGATTTGCCATTTAGCTGTATTCAAATGTACCGTGTTTGCTTACCACACACAGTCAGCCTGTCTGGGCTCCACATGGTTATATCTTTATTTTGCACTCCTTAGCATTCGAGGGTATTTTTTACCATCTGTGCTGCTAAAAGGCAGTGTGATAGAATATAAAAAAGAGTATTAGTTATTCAGTCCAGGAACAGCAGGGAGGGTGACTACTCTTCAGCTCCTTCATTCCCCTTTTTCTCTCTCTTATAACTGCTGCCATTTTGGCTGGATATAACCATCGTTACAAAAGAGGACAGTTCATAGTAATGCAGATGGAGAAGGGGATGCTTTGCTTTACGCTGAATGTGAACACAAGCATACAGGATCTGCTTCAGAGCCTCTCCTCAGTGCTTAATCCTCAGTGCAATCCACAGGAGGGAGTGCATAGGCACAGGAGTGGCCACTTTACAAGCTCAACATTTGAGCATCCTCTGCAGGTGCACAGGAACATATGTTGAGCTGCCTAACCAATTCAGCACAGCAGCTAACCAT
The DNA here is from genome assembly GCA_013389865.1 of Piaya cayana. Taxonomy (NCBI): domain Eukaryota; kingdom Metazoa; phylum Chordata; class Aves; order Cuculiformes; family Coccyzidae; genus Piaya; species Piaya cayana. Next base: position 216,230 of record WAAB01024976.1, read on the forward strand.
GTAGGCTCACCAATGCCACACTTATCCAAGCTCTTCAGTAAGACCTAGGGTGCTGTGAGTGTTGTGTTAATGACATCCAGGCTATCTCTGCAACTGGCATAGCCTTAGTTGTGTGTTATATACTTAAAGGTGGTTCTGGATTCAGTAATGCTTTATTTTTTAAGGCACTAAACACCTTGCTCTAAAATACACCTAAATGTCTTTTCTCATTTGCCTTTTGACTACCAGAGGAATTAATTAGTATCAGCATCACTGTAAGAACTGTGGAAAGAAGAATAAGCTATATGAACTTTCTCAAGTCTGTTCCACTCCCAGAGAGTTCTCATCAGAATTCATCCAAATGTCATCCTTGGTTTGCTTCTTTCAGAAACCTACTATTCCTGTGTGTTTAAAATGATCCAGTGGATGTGTTGTTCATCTGAGCTAATTAAAGCTCATAGACTGACAGGCACATTTTGCTCCCTTTTCTATCAACAAATGCTGAAGAGGATTATGTGCAAAGATCTGTGGTAGATCTTGGGGTTATACTATGACAACTTTCTTTATTATAATAAGGATAGATCTAAGCTGGTACTGTTTATTGCAAAACTGATTTTGACTGTTATTTTTTATTTGTTGTTTCAATAATAAAATATTAACTTCAATTCTAGGAAAGGGGAAGGAGGAATATGTTACATTCTCATATGTTAAAATAATCTCATTCTTATGAAACAATTAATATTGAATTGAATTAATATTGAATATCAAATAATGTTATTGTTTGGTTTAATAACTATTTCAAATACTATTTTGCCAGTTCTCAATATAATGGTTTTTTATTAAAATCTCTGGGGGTAATACATAAAGAATGCAGCCAGGCATTTATTATATCCCTGCCTTTTAAATACCCAGTGAATAGCCAACCAAATCTATGGCTTTGAAAACTCACATTTTATTCTGTGTAATAGGTTATTAAGTAAACAGAACAATGAGGAAATCTAGTCTGGAAGGTGACACTGTATGCCTTATTCTCATTTTTTTTGTTGTCACTACCTTCATAGTATATTGAAGACTGCAATAGTTTGAATGGAAATATATGCAAGTCTTTTTTCACAGACTAACATAAAATGTTGCTTGGCCACATTTCTGTTGAGAGTTGAGAAAAATTGTTCTTTAATTTTCCTTGTGTTTATGTATTGGTTCTTCTGTGATCCTCTATTGTTATTTACAATTTGACCTGTTGGCTGCAACTCCTTTTGAAAACAGAAGTGCTCTTCTTTGCTTGGAATGTGGAGCAGAAAAGACTGTTTCTGTACTATATATGAAGAACCTATTGGGAAAAAACATCTGTGTAACAAGTTGAATTTATGGGCAGATGGTTAAGACAGACAAATAGATTAATTGGGCAGAGAACTCATCCCAGCTGACATATGCTGAATCAATATTAAAATAGCAGTGTTAAACCACAGACCTTTTGCATTGTGTATGTTGACAGGAGTTACTGGGTGGAGAATGAAAGCAAGATTTTTCTGAAGAAAGTTAATAAGAATTTTTTCAATTATAATCTCTGTAAGACAAGGACATTAGTATACCAAAATGGACAATATATGCTATTTAAGAACATATAGTACTGGTACAAGTTTTCCAGGTAATCCGGTAAATCCAGAGTGAACAAGTTTTAAACACTGGATGAAAGGAGGCTAACATTAAGAAAATTTGGTTACTTCCAGCTCTGAGAGTAACAGCTGTAATTGGCACAGCTGCCTTTGGCTGGATGGCATGGAGGCAGAGGTGTTGAAAGAGGTATCCCAAGACAGGCTGGGTTGCTTGGCATCAGCTTTCAGAGTGATACACATTGCCAAGTAATGACTCCGACACCACTCTAAGCTCTTACCTGTTTTGGGATGTGTCTCATTTAATTAGAAACTCCTGCTGCTGTAATATTTGTCATGGTAGTAGTGCCTTGAGCATCTTCTAAACTGGGGTCCTAGACACACAATGCTAGGTATTACACAAACATGTAACAGATTATAGTGCCCAGGACTGACAGCCCCCTTCTGCTGTTCACAAAGAGAACATCCTTTCTGATACCAACAGGAACTGTAGCATACCTCCCCACATCAACCCATGCATGTTTTTGTAGTACTGCTCTCAGGCAGTAATGCACTGCCTGCAACTTGATCTCAGTAACTAAGGAAAAGCCTATAACAAGAAATAATGGGATCAGTTGTCATGCTAAGGTAAAATAACCCTCTCAGAGGCAAGAGAAGAAACAGTCAGTATTTGAATATGAGTTTAAACCATTACTTGTACTTCTGTATTGACTTAATAAACCTGGGCTGAGGGGGAAGTATGCATTAGCAAAAACTCAAACGCTGAATATTACATTTTTCTAGGTAAAAAGTAACAACTAAAAACAATTAGAAGCCTTAAGGGTCTTAAGGTTCAGTTTTCTGGACTTGGGGATTCAAAAACAAAATTCTTCACCCATCATCTTAACCTCACAAACCCAACACTGATCAAGTTACTCCCTCCCCCTTTCTTCTTCTTTGTGAATGCAAACCAGATTTAAAAGCAGGCACACATTGCTCTTTGGGTCTTTGCAAACATCTGGTGGTGATCAGAGGCTTCTGTGGCACTTAATCCAGCTCACAGCTGGATTAATTCTAAGAAAAATAAATATCTTTCATGGTTACTGGACTGTTGAACCCCTGAGGAACTGGGTAGGAGTGAGGAAGGTTCTTATTAAATTGGCTCCTGTGAAACAAGCTAGCTATACCTTACAAAAGGGACAGGCATCCTGAGTCCTCAGTCCTGACTGAGTGAGGTGGCTGGAAGTGCCTTGGTGTGGGGTGAAGCTGTCAAGCATGTGTTACTTGGTACTGGGATCCTAGAGAATCACTTAGATCTGGTTTTATTCTCTGATGTAGGGAGGCTCTTAAAAGACCTCATTTAGTTTAAAATGTCAGCCTCAGTCCTTGTTCATCTCCAAGGAAGAAGCTCAGAGCTGCTGCCAGTAATGTAAAACCTGCACCTGACAGCAGATAGAATAAAAATGTAGCTGAGTATTTTGGTGAGGTGGGAGAAAATGTGGAACTGCTGCTAACTTTGCCCAAGTGGCTTATTTGGGTCTTCATGTAGTCAAGAAACACCACAAAGAGGAAATTCTAGTTGAAAAGGCACAGTCTCTTTTATTTTCAAGACATCTTGAGTATGTGACAACAGACTCATGCTGATTTTTCGCCTGTTTCATAGTGGGGAAATTCTTGAGATACAGTACTGTCAAATGAAGTAAAGCACACAGAGCCAGTGAGAAATCCAAGTATAACAGAGTAGCACACAGCCCAGTGTAGGCGACATTGTACACATGTATATATGTATGTGTGTTCTTATTGCAGCAGTTTCCAAACTGCTGGGTCATGGAGCAGATGATTAGCTCAAGAGGTGATAATTCTTAAATGCTGAGGTTGATAGAAAAGATTATCATTTAGCCACGTTGATTAGGGAGGCTCTTTGTGGCTTGTAAACTCTAAAATCTCATGTTTCTCACCATCTCTTATAATTTAGCTTTCTATGGAGTGTTTTAACAATGTGAGAAGTAATTAGAAGTAAATATGGAAGTTTTCTCCATCTGCTCGCATTTTAAATCCACAGTTGGTCAAGCCCAATGCACTGAATTTGCTTTAGGTTTTGTTCTCTGCTACATAGAGTACAACTCATCTAAAGCCATTTAAAGAAAGTTTACAGTAGGAGGTAGTGAAATTACAATAGCACTGATACCCAGACCCCACCACGTCCTGCAGCATGTTGACTGGCAAGACAAACTCTGCTGATTCCTGAGGGTTTTCTGGCAATAGAGACAGAGCATCTCTACTGCAGAAGCGTCTCTGGGTTGGATGTGTGGGAATGTGCTGGGTAGAGGAAGGTGGTTGCAGTGGGGCATAGCAGTAGCAGCTAGGCAGGGCACTATGGCACCAGGAGATCTGACACCCCATCTTCCACTGCTGCTGCAGGACTCAAGATCTCCACAGTTTATAAACTCTCTGCAATGGTGTCCAAAGCAATCCTGACCTAGAAAAAAAAAAAAAAAGAGTATTTTCCTTTCCTTAGTTCAGTATCTCATCAAGTCAACTAGACTAGAAAGACAGGCTTTTCCTAATGAATACTAGCCTATACTTCAGTCAGAGAAATGGCAAGTGCTTATAATGCAAAAGCATGTACTTAAGATCACCTTATGAAAACACTTTGATTGCCTTTTGAGTCAGTGTTAACTTTCCAAAATTTTGAAAACTGCTGATGTTTGAGATGTGTGATGTTCTTGCCTGAAGCAGGGACACAGCTGAGTTGTTTTGTTTAGGAAGAAGTAAAGGATGTGTTTGTCAGAAAATGCTGACTGTTTATACAACAATCAGCCCTGCTCAGATGGCACATCTGCTTTTTCAGAGACTAGCAGAAATGCAGTTATAACAGTAATATTTTGTCTCCAGAACCACTTAAAAATGTTAAAAAAAACCCCCAAAACCAAAAAAACCACCCCAAAGCTGGTCACTGTCTCCACCTGGAGGGAAAAGGCTGACTGACAACCAATTCATCCCGTAGAATGGATCATAATACTGAACACAGAATGGGGCAGCCTGCTGGGAATAGGAAAGCCTCCAGAATCCCTCTGTGGAGATTTCCCCAGCTGCATGAAGAAGAGACTAGGTAGGCAACAAGAAAATCAAAATATTTGCCACAAGCTCCTTGAAAGCTGGGCAGTCAGCTTCAGGTGTGCTGTAATTTGTTCTTCTTTCTTGACTGGGTAACATAAGCATAAGCAAAGCACCCATCATTTAAATAACAAGTGTAATTGTTCTGAAATATCTCTGATTTCCGAAGGACTGTAGTAGTAATATATTTCTGTGTTCCTCAAGAGATTGTGTTTCCACTTGATGATAATTTCTTCATTGAGCTTTTTTGTCTCTCTTTTGAGTCTATGGGCTGAAGGTACCTCTAAATCACACCAGTGATATTTCCTACCAGAGCACAGCTAGCCTCCAGTTTGAGTCCACAGTTCTGTAACTATGTGCCAAGAGTATGAACTGCTCACTGATGCTGTAAACCACAAGTCCCTACAAAAAAGGGCAAGACACTAAGACCATGGACCAATGTCAAATGCTCAATTTCAACCAGAACACATTTCTTAGTCTACATGGTAAACAGTGACTGGGGTCCTGTTTGATGTCCCAGCAGAGATCTGATTTGGGGAGGATGGAGATTCGGGCCCACCTGGTCAGAACAGGAATAGCAGAAGAGAAAAAAGTGCCTAATCTCCCAACCTGACAACCTCTGAAAGCCATCCTCCTGCAATTCACTGTGTTACCCAAGCCTCTCTAATACCACAGTGATGTCCATATTGTGGGACAGAGCCCTGCAGCAAACAGTTCACATTCTGGGCACAGACCAGCAAAGCTCAGTAGAGAGTTAGGTCTGTGCTTGGATGAACTGTTGCTTTTCTAGAAACTGCTCAGAAAAAGATTAATCTCTTATCTGATTCTCAGTCAGAAAAACATACTGGAGAAGATGCAACACATTACGGTGCTGTTTGTTCACTCTCACAGGGACCCCACCAGCAGTCACAGGGAAAGCAGTGCTCTGAAGTGGAGCATGAGCTCTGCCATTGTGGGTTTGAGTTTTTTAATCCTCTATGCTGCCTAGAAGGTGATCTCTTTTCCATTTGGCTGGAGTGAGCATCATTAGAAGCAGGGAGGCAAACTGGGAAGTCAATAGAGCAGAGCAGAGACAAGGCTTAGAGCCACTGTTTTTCTCTCCCATGAGGAATTCTGCTGTGCAAAACTACGTGAAACCAGAGAATTTTAGCTGCCAGTTTGTGAGAGCTTGTCATGGTGGCTTTGAAATGGTGTAAGGCAGGGAGAGCTTGCCATATTCTGGAAGAACAGCCATACAAACAAGAGGTTTGTTCCTGTGGAGGTGCACTGGTGTCCAGTGGCCTGGATCTGCAGCAGGTTGGACTCCAGTATCTCACAGCCTGGGATACAGCTGTTTGCACAGCCCCAGTCTATAATTAGGCAGTGAGCCTGGGTCATCCTACCAGTCACTTAACCATACCTCAGCTCCCTGCTGTACATGGTGTGTGTCTTCTGGCTCTCATCCACACTGAGAAGTTGATATGGACTTTCAGGTGCCATACTTGAGTGAGTGTCATTTAGATGAGATGCCGCTCTCAATGGGAAATAAAAATCAGAACAAAGGAGATGAAGCTGCAATAATATGTAGGAGGCACCAGGATCTAAAACCTCTCATTAGGAAGGATCTCAGCTGTGTGCTCAGCACCACCTCACACAGTTACCAAGCTAGACAGAGACGTACTGAGCCAGAAGTTTCACCATGTGAGAGTCCCATTGTCATCATGAAAGCAGTACGTGAACCTGCATGATCACACCTATGTTCAGCATTTCATTGTGAGGAAGGCCCAGGTTCATCTTGGTCTCTGTGGTTTCCAGGGAGTAATGTAATGACCATTATTTCAAAGCTTGCCTGACTGCTGGGCCTGCTGAGCTTTTGGGTGAGAGCCACGCTTTTAAATAGTTCTGCAATGGGTTTACTCACCTCACAGAGCCACTCCAGCAAAAGGAGAAACTCATTGTTTAGTAAGCAGCAGAGCACAACTGCCTGAGGACCTCTTTACTAGCTTTTGCTCAGCATGTTTCATGTCAGCCCAGCCATGTCTGCCACATGCAGACTTCCTCAGGCAGTGCTACTCTTGAGGCACTGCCTTTCCAGGCTGGGAGCTGCTAGAATTTCAAATTATTTCAGCTGGACTGCATCTGTGCAAGGTAGTAATACTTCCTTATGTCAATAGCAACGACCCCATCATTTGTCATCTCCACGAATGAAGCAGGACAGTGTTTGGATGAGAGCCCTCCAAGGACATTCTGCAACTTGTGGTGGCACTGGCTGACTAAGCAAGTTCCGCTTTGGAAGAACGTGATGGGAGTATGTGGCAAGTGATGTTGTCTTTGATATGAGGCATGAAAGAGAAGTCCTCACTGCTTATTGCTGTTTCTCTGTCTAGGACAGAGTGTCTAGTAAAGCTTCTACATCAGGATATTTGCTTGGGTTTACTGGCTGGATTCCAATTCAAGTAGTTACCATTTAAGTCTGCAAACTTTCCATGCTATTTCAGATGGCTACAGAATGATTTTTCATTCCCTGTTCAAATCTGATTTAAGTAGTTACTTCAGACACTTGAACAATTCCTTTACTTCACACCTAGTGGTGGGTGAAAGGATGTTATGTAGCACATACTTAGATCTACTTCGGTGGAAGCTATTACCGTCACTACTGAGGTTGCAGCACTGAATAAATCCATGCTGAAGGGAGCAAGCCAGAAAAATTCAAAAATACTTCATTGTAAAACATAGCATAGGGCTTATAGTGTCCTACTCAATACACCAGTAGTTCATGTCAGAAGTAGTTGTAGTACTAAGTAAGTACTATGGTAACTCCAACACATTATCAATAGTAAAAGTTTAGTTCTTGAGAAAGTTTCTCATGCTTATATGAACCATAAAAACACAATCTCTCTTCACTGAAAACAAGACATTTAAACACAAAACTTAATATCTGCAACAGTGACCAAACCTCATTCTGTATGCTTGCAATTTCCTGACACCATGAAAGGACAGTCTTCTCCTTAGCGACACGAGTTCGCTCGTTTCACCAATTAAAATATTCTTTTCTTGTATGCCAGTTGTTGAAATTAATTTGCCACCCTCTACTCAAAACTCTGTTTATCCTTTTCTTCCCACTTTTCAGAACTGTCACAGTTATCAGCTTAGCAATGTGCAAAGTAGATTCTTGAGATCTGATGTCATCTTTCTTGGCATATGTTACACCCTCAAATAAGCTGTTGTGCTGAATAATGTACCATATGTATATCTCCCAGGTCCTTCCAGCATTGAGAAGACTTATCAGTGTTCTGATTGTGTGCCACTTAAACCAGAATTTTTGTTTGCATTGTGTAGAGCTTGCAAGTCTGGTGTTAACAACTGAAATGAAGTCCTCAGTTCACCCTTTTTTCTCTGCAGCATACTGCTCTGCCAAGCAAAACCCGAAAAGGTTCTGGGAAAAGCCTGCTCTGATGATCTTTCAAAGAAAGAATTTTACTTATTTATATATGCCCAGTTGTCCTGTAAGTCTTGAGGCACTGCTTTGTGAGGGACATTGCATGTGGTTTGTGTGAATGTAGGTTGGAAAATAGAGTGGAAAGAAAATGCAGCAGTGAATTTCAAACTTCCACAGGAAACTCAACAGAAAGAGGTTAACAATCAAAACAGTCTTCCCATAAGGATTCAAATGGTACGCTAGGAGCATTCTCTCCAAAGAGCGTGTAGAGCCACTTTCTTTAAGATTTGTTGTGACTTGACAGGACACAACCCAGTTCAACTTAGCAACAGTCCTTCTCTGAGTAGGGAGGGACAAGAAACCTTCAGCAGGCCTTTCCAGAACACTGTGGTCTCACCACCAAGGCCCAGGAGGCTGTAGACCATGACCTCAAGGAGATGACCTGGAGGGAAAGAAGAGGGTGACTCAAAGTTTTCTGAGCAGGCAAATTGGTACCACTGTACTTCTGCTCCAGCTGCAGGCCATGCCTGGGCCCTGGGCTCCCTTGAAATGACCTTGCAGGGAATGGTCCCCACCTGGTGACAAGGGAACAGACAGCCACTCCTCCCAAATGCCCATTTTTCACTATCCCCAGACACTTGAGCATCTTGTTTACACCCTGTTTCCCTGCATCCAGCCCTGAGAGGGGCTGCCCTGATCCCTGCATAGCATGCTCCCCACCATCTGTGGGTATGTCTGGGCACTGAGGCAGCAGTCATGACATTGCTCACACCAAACTAGACACATATCTGAACACTGGACACTTTTTCCACCTTCTTAAAGAGTTGCATAATCAGCAGACCCAGGATGCTGCTGTAGTGCAAGAAGCTGCAAGAGGTGCCCCAGTACACCAAAAGCCTGCTCAGAGGAAGTCTTTCATTTTAGGTCTCTTAAAAAATCCTATCTGCAGACAAATTTCTGTAATGACTTTTCTTGGAGGAACTCAATAATAAGTGCACATAAAGTAGTGCTTTCCAAATGTTAGTCATGAACACAATCATCAGCTTTAATGAGCCACCTTCATTTTTTGGCTTTAATGATTTTGTATGCATGTTACTGGCACCGCGTATTTAAATGAATTTTAGGACTTCGAAACCATTAAAAGAAACTGGAGTCTGATTACCATTGTGGTATCTGGTTTACAGTTAGGAAAATATTCTGTTTTTCCTGGATCTTATTTACACACTGGGAAAACACTAGGAACAGATGGTTTACTATCCAAATTTTACAAGTGATTCAAACAGGAACAGGCACCCTCCGTGCTGTAAATGTTTATAGAGGCTAAGCATGTTCAGCTCCTGCTAGTCCCTGCCAACTGCATTAATTAAGTTAGTGGTGAGTATGGGGAAAAAGCCATAGGAAGTACTGTTTTATTAACATATTACGTTATTCTACACAGTATTTAAGATCACAGCTAAATTGCTGACATAGATAAAATAAGTCCATGTCTAGAGTAGAGATTTTAATGTTAATGTTAATGTTAATGTTAGTTTATTTACCAATACCAGTGACTAGCAAAATGCATCTTTCATTTCATTTCACCTTGCACATGGGAAAGGCTCTTACCACAACTGCTGGTGAGAGATGCTCTATCTGGAGTTGGTTTTTTTCTTAACACTTATCTATTAACACAGAGAAACATATGGGAAGTTTGGGGTTTTTTTTGCACAGTGGTTCTTTGGGGCAACTGAAAAATTATTTATTGTTCCTGCTTTTGGCCAACAACAGCTAAACTTTAAACATCACCTTTTTCCTTGAGCAAGACAGTGTGAGAGAGAGATGATGGTCAAGATTTACAATGCCTGAATTGACAAGGAAGCCTAGGACCCCATTGTGTTTAACTACATCTGAAGTGCAAGCCAGCAAGAAGGTCTGTCTTTGTTCTTGACTTCTTTCTATATTGGATTTCTAGGTGTATTTTTCAAGTTCAGCAAGAGCTGCACAACAGCAGATATCAACAGTCAGTAGAATGTGTGGTCTAATTGTTCTCTTTTTTAATTGTCCAAAGAGAAAGGTCTAATGATTCATACATTCTCAGATGAAATATTTTCATAGGTTCTTCTCAATACCTGAAAATCTGAAAGAGCTTCATTATGCTGTTAAAATCAGCATAATGACTCATTTAATAGCCCAAACAGATCTGCTCAGAAATCACTACAACTTATGAAATATAAGGTATAGGTTATATTTCATTAGTCTGTAGGAATATTGACCTAGAATTAATTTACCTTCTATGTAAATAAATGCCACTAACAGCATCCAAGATGCAGATGGAGTTTCAGTTTTGGAATTTGGAGAGAAGTGATGTCAATGGGCTCTAGGTTGCAAACAGGCTCTGTTAAACAACTTTTATACTGCAGTTTTTAAACTAAGCCACAGATGTTAGTGGCAGTAAAATGTTCATTTGATTGTATACTGGTTACTTATAGGGTTAATGATTGAGGAGAAAAAAAAAGTCTTTTTTTCTGAGTTATACTGAAATATTATGATGCTCTGGTTTACTTTTTGGACACAAAACCTAGGCATTGATCGGTTGACCTCGTTTACATAAAATAGATCTTTGTTTAGTAAGTATTGAATTTTAATATGACTGATAACTTGACTTCTGGAACCCGAACAGAATCAAAGTGCATTTACTGCTTATGTTGTGACAGCTAGCATTTCATTTCCTGGGAAAATCTGCAGTCATTCTGCTCAAGGGTTGCCAAGAACTGAGACTGGTTGTTGTGACAAGACATCATCAGGTTTGGCACTTCCACAGCAACTGAAGTTCTACTTTTCCTTCCAAAGCCTTAAATACTTTAAAATACCTTCTAGAAAAAAGCATTTCTCTGCCTCACACACTTGACTCCTCAGAAAGACAGTGGCAACTATGTTTAGTTCTTGATGAAGGAAGAGGTTTGGAAAATAAGGTAAATAAAATTCACTCATGCTCTAGTACAACTAGTGTTATTTGAAAAAATTCAAAGGGTGAGTATTAAATCACTGTAAAGTAACAAGATAATTGCTTCTATCAAGAAATAAGTCATTTGTTTCCCTGTCTGAATAATTTTCTCAAAAGTCCTAGGTAATTCTTACCATTAGATGTTTTGGGGTAAAAAATACACTGTGCTAGTTCAAGAAACAGAGAACTTGTGGTTTAGAATATCTACCCAATAGCTCTTTTCAGGTATCGACCAAAATTTCAAGTCTCCCTTCCAGTAATCTGAGGACCTTGTTTTGTGGCAAAGGAGTTGCAAAAGAATACACTTCTAGCATGAGGTGCATAGCACAACTTCAAAAAGTCAGGCAGTTGGACTACAGAGCACTCTGACTCTCAGTCATGAATGTGCTATCAGGTCCTCCTGCCGGATCCTTTCTTTGCATTTGTGGACATGCTGCTTTAGGCTCCAAGTATTTATTTGATGCCAGGCTCCCAGTACAATAGCCATCTTCAGCTCTCATTTTGTAACTTCTGCAGTAATACTGTAAGCTGTAAAACAACTTCCTTGCTTTTACTATTGATGGATAGATAAGGTGATCCCATCAGCAGCTAGGCCTTCCAAGAGCACCTTGGGAGTCAGTCTCCAGAGGTCCTGCAGCTGTATGTCAGTCTAGGAGGTATGGAAGTCGGTTTCTGGAACATCTGGCCACATTCACAGTCTACAGCTCTGTGGCTAAGGTAGATAAAACTAGTAGTAAAGATTCTTGTTTTTCTTGCTTCAGTGTACAAGTGTGTTGGTGACAAGATACTGAAACACAACTAGGAATTATGTAGATAAGTCCTAAATGCATATTATTTTGCAAAGGCAGCATTATAAGCTGCAGGTCTAAGAAATAATATTGCCCCTTTCAAAAATCTTTCCTGAAGTTTTGTACCTGACAAGTAACATCAGACCTCATATCATTTTATTCTGAGAGCTAGACAAGAGAAATGCATCCATTTCTTTCAAAAAATACTCAGCTCGTTATATCCTCATCCACTTGGTAAAGGATAGCTTATGATAATATCCTATTCTCCTTCCAAAAAAGCAACACCTTACTAGGCACCTTCCTCTGAGATTACCAGTAACTTCTTGCAGAACTCAGCTACCAAGTAATGGAAAGGTCCTGGAAAAGGATGAAGAGAAGAGGAGCATAAGAAGTGCAACTGCTTATGCCAGGCCAAGATATCCCAACTAATCAGTATTGATGTTTGAACTGTGACAGTACTGGAGGCTTCTGCAAAAGTGCACCAGGAAAAAATCAGTTTTGTAAAAACATGGGAGAGGAGAAACTGGGGGCAGGTTAATATATCTGCCATCAGATGTGGTCAGGAGAAAAAAGTAGGCAAATTAAATACAAGTAAAACAATTTTAAATTGCTCTATATCAATTCTTTCCAGGATCTGTCACCTTCATGTTCTAAATTACCTAATGTTTTTTAGGAATTATCTCAAACTAGTCCCATGGAGACATCTGGCAAACCTATCACTGAAGGAACTGTTATTAAAACTGAAAACTCTCAGGAAAGTTATTAAAACCAGTTCAGACAACATTAAACTGACTGGAAGACAATGCAAATATCACTATTGTTAAGAACTAGAAGCTAATTGCTTAATGAAAATCAGATTGTTCACATCCTAGGGGCAGCTTCCAGGAGCACAGCCTACTTTATTTCATTCAAAAGGTCTCCAGAAGAAATGTGGTCTGGTTTTGTTCAGTACTATGCCCTTTATGGTAATACGCAATTTCAACAATGCTTTAACAGAACAGCAGACGCAGAGAAACAATGCACTCTCTAAGGTTCACATAGCCTGAAAATTCAGAAAGCAGATGTCATTCTGTTACTTACTGTTTCTTTCTCCTGGTGTACATCTCAGCATGCACCGTATAACACACTTGCCTCTATACCAGTGGACAATTTCCTTGCTCAAATGGTGAACAAAGCACCTCTCAAAAATGATTCTTTTATGTTAGGCTTTGCCAAGCACTAGAAACAAACAGGAATTCATCATTTTTCATATCAGAACGGGGAGTTAGAAATTTGAGAGAGTAAAACACGGTCTTATGCAGATGCGAGCAGGAGTCTTCTACAAACGCATGACATTAGTGTGAAGCAGATGAGGAAATTTTTCATTACTTTGCCAGATAAGACTGCAACCTCATACTCTGTCAAAGTTTTCCAGACTGAAGGTCACTTTAGAAACTTGGCACGTGCTTTAACCCAGCTCTGGAAACCAACTCCTTGTGTTTCTCAGGAATACTCATTTCTCCTGCAACCAGAGTCTGCCAGCATTCTGGAGCTTCATTCCAGGAATCTGGCCCACTCAGGAACCATCAGAGAAACACAGACAATTGTCAGTGCAGACAACAGACATCATCTTGATAAAAGGCAAAACACAGTGGACAAATACTCTTAACACAGCCTGCACTGACCATTAAACAAAAGGCCTTGAAACTGTCATGGACTCCTTCAACTGTTTTCCTTTATGTACTATACCGCTTAGTAGAAGAAACTTCTGCATCCACTTTCCTGTCACTGATATCCCAGTTTCTCTCATTTAATCTGTGTGTCAGGTTTGGTTCAGAGTCAGCATTTGTCATGGCTATGGGTGAATTTCCCATATGGGTGAATGCTCAGAGACAAAGACAAAGCACCCATATTTGTCTCCTGTCCCACTGCCAACCAGTCATTAAATCCTAAGGCAAAAGCTGTAAAAGCCATGATAGGAGAATCCCAACATGTGGTGGAACTTCCCAAACCAAACCCAGTATGTGATTATGTGGGTAGCTGGCACGTTAGGTGAGATCACAGGAGAAGAAAGCGGCATAACGACAGTGTCAAGACATACCAACATAAGCTAGAGGCCTTCTACAGCAAACTGAACTAAGTGTGACCCACAGCTGATCACACAGAAAGTTGAGCTGGTAATAACAGGAGAAATGTGGGTAATGCTCTATTCTTCCAACTTCTTCCACAGGGGGACTGTAACCCTAGCTGACCTTGTTCTCCCTGGACTCCTTGGTGGTAACTGAATATCTCTGGATAGGACTGCAAACAGTACAGAGCCCTTGGAGACTGCTCTGTAGACCTGTTTGTTGCTGGAGGAGGTATCTAGTGCATACTGTGCCTCCCACAAAATACTCTTCAAGAAAAAAAAGAAGCAAGCATCCTGCCCACTTTAGTCATTCTGAGCATGTCACTCAGTCGCTATGCTCTCCACACTGGGTGCTACCAATTGCCAACACCATTTCAACACTTAGTCTTCCCTCTGTGAAGACAGCTACCTGGCTTGGTTAAAATAAGGAGACAAGATAAAGAGAATAATCCTTATGAGCTGCTAAGGAAGAAGATAGAACAGATGGGAGACTTCTTACTTACCCCATGGAAGTTGAGATACTTCTTAGTTTTTCATACCCCACACTGAGGACCTGGGACCTTTCAAGGACTTTGTGAAAAATAAGGTATCTCTGCCCACTGCAGAAAAGCTACAAAACTGCTGGCACAGACACTTGCCTAGAGCTGTGGAACAGCCAAAATGGGTTCTTATATTCTTTAATTGAGAGCAGAGCACTGAAATCCCTCTCCCACATAATCACAGTGTATCAGCTATTCCAGGCAAATTTATGCCTATTACATATCCACAAGTTCCCTTCTCTCTTCTCCAAATACCTGTGTATGAGCAATCTTTCCTGTCCGAAACAGTACGTTTTGTTTTTAGCATATATAGCACTGAAAAGTCTGCATTTTCCAACTGTGACAGTTTCATCACAGTATGTGTCACTGGCTGTGGAGATGCTGCACTACAGCCCCTCCTCTTCCCTGTGGCTGTTGCTGAACAGTGGAACGTGGTGCTGGAGGAATTTCTAGGGATGACTCTTACTGGGATCACAAGTAAGAGTAAAACTCCTTGGGAAACCCTGACCTGAATGTATGCAGCCCAGTTTAACTAAGTATCAGCCTCGTCTTTAACAGTGAGAAGAAAAGCTTTCTCCTTTCCCTTCAGCATCTTACTCTTCAATGCAATGGTATTAAAGTTCAAGTTAAATGTAAGTTGAAATAACCAACTACAGGAAAGTCAAAACCAAAAAACTAAAACAACTAGAATTCATAGGGAAAAGAAAATCAGTCATTTTAATTGAAGTAATTACCTAAATAAAAAATAATTTTAAGTGCTAAACCCCTGTAAGAACACGTGTAGGCAATAACAGCTCTTATAGAAGTCAACAGAGAGAGATGCATTGAAGGTACTAGGGGACACTGACATGGGGACACTGCAGCAGAGTCAGGACAACAGCCAGTTCCTCAAATAGCAAAAGACAGTTCCCAGCGTGACCATTACTACCACTTGCAGAATTGCTGCTGTGCCAACAGTAAATCAGCTGGCAGCAACTGATGGACGAACATTCACCGCAGCAAATTAAAATGCAAGTGAAGCTGGACCCCCACCTCCATCCCTTTGAAGTTTGCTTTGGGTAAGTCATAGCTTTGCAGAGACTGGCACTTTTTTGTGTGTGTTCTCCCTCTCCCCTATAGGGTCTTGGCAACAAAAAACTTGAGGTGTTTGTGGGAATTGGCAGGCTGCCTAGCCACTCTTGTCAAAATGGCTTGGTAAATTTGAGTTGAACACCGGATGCTTACACAGGGATTGCTTCTACTTAATGACCCCACTTGTTATCTAAGATATGCAGTTTCTCTGAAGTCTTGGTTTAACTGAAGGACCAGGAGCATTCCATATTTTTATAACTGCAAATCACCAGCAGACCCCACATGTAATGCTACTTTTGGAAAAATTTGGAACATTGACATTTGTGATGAAAAACAATCCATGCAGTCTTAATGAAGGAATCAGTTTGAGGAACAACCTCATGCCAAAGGCTAATTTACTGCAAGATCTTACTTGCCCTAAAACTGCCAGTTGTCTGATCATTGATGCCCAGTACCAGCTTAGCTTTTAATGAAACTCAGTAAATCATAAATCTTGCTCATTTGGTCTTGCATTGAGGTAGACTGGCCTAACACATTACAAAAATAACTTATTTATTTTTTAGTTTGCCCACAAGAGTAGGATGATTGATGTAGGTAGTGGTCTTTCATGGTCCCAAATGCTGTGACACTGACACATCTTTAAGAATACAGGTCAGTAATGGTGAAAGCAGATGTCGCTGATGCCTTCCTCTCGCTAGCCTTTTCTTTCTTTCCCCTTCCCAGCTTCTCATTCTAAGCTGATGTGATTTCACTTGGCATCATTTCTGGGAGCTTTGCTCCAGGCAGATGCAGCAAATGGGTGCAGTACAGTGAATGCTGGACCTTCTTCTTCCCATTTTCACTTTAATACATCCCTGAGATGGTGCAAAAATTCACACAATAAAGAGCTCAGCTCCAGACTGTGCTGCCCCTGTTCTCCCCGATCCAGGCCATGTCTCCTCGCACAAGGCCAGTACAGTGTGGCTTGGCTCCTGTCCTGCTGCCCAGACCCAGACACAAGATAGTATGAAAGCATTAAGCCTCACATCACCATCATCATCCCAGAATGACTTGGTCTCATTTAGGTGCAGAATGGCAGCGCTGCCCAGAGGCCTGTATGCCAGACATCGCAGGGCATGTGGTTTGGAAGTGACTGAGCTGGGGAAATGACTTCTCACCCAGAATCCTGCCTGTGCTCAACCATCTCTCACCTCACCAGCCCTCCCCCAGGGACTAGCACTCTCAAGTTCTGCAGACAAACTGTCTCATGGGTGTTCCCTCACTTGCTTTGGGTGCAAAAGGCTTAAGCTGCTCAGAACTGCTGCTCAGCTGGCACACACCTAGCAGGTCCTGACAACACGGGTCAGAGCATCCGTGGTGGCTAAATTGTCAGGACAAGCCCAGTGGATGAGAGTGGCTTTTCTATTGGCACAGTTAGGACTGAAAAAAGGACAGTGGCCAGCTCCTGAGTGGAAAACTCTGGACTGCATGTTTGGTATTTAACAAGCTCAACCACCTGTGTGGCTCTTTAACACCACCTGCTACACTGAACATCCTGATCCTGCATCAGCGCTGTAGCAAGTGCATCAAAAATCCATCACCTTGCTAGCACTGGTTAGAATCCAGTGGGATTACATAATGTTTTGCTGAATCCAGCTAACCAGGAACAGCAGACTAAAATAATTAGTGAAACAGCTCATTTTTACTGTTAAACAATACATTTTTTCATACAGTGTCTTGTTAGCCAACCCAGATTTAAGTATATTGGGGACTGGAGTACTTGTGGCTCACAGCACAGACCAGCCAGATCTGAGCTACTGCATAGTTTGTCAGGCTAACATAAAAAGCTGGTCTGTATTCCCATATGAAAAAAAGGCTCTGTGAACGGTTCCTACTGCCATGCCAAGAATAATATCAAGCAACAGAGGAAACCTACTGAAGTGAGCCTGGAAACCATTTTAAACAGGAATCAAATACAACTGGGTATTTTTCTTAATGAAATGTTAAGCTGCTTTAGCAAAAGTGATGTGACTTCACCAATGTGTGTTTATAAAAGCCTGATGTAACAGTATTTTCAGAGGGTGGAAAAGATATTTTTAAAGATACCTCAGAGATAGTAAATAGTCTATATTTGTAGCAATTCATTGATATCATTTTTCACCCAGTTTCTTCCAGAATATGTGTATTTTCTACAACCAGCTGACAGAAAGACACAGAGCAGCCCTAAAGATGCATATGTATACATTTTCACCTCAAGATTGTCTGGGAGCAGAGCTGTTGAATTTGCAGTTTGCCAGAAGTGTTCACCGTACTTAAAACTGGTAGCCTCCCTCAACCAGAGAAAGTGTGGCAGGTGGGCGAGTTGCTCTGGAGATAATGATCTGCTGCTGGACACCACCTTCCAGAGGGAGGGCAGGGAGAAGGACAACCACCAACTGCCCTGAATGTAGCACAAGAACGCAGGCATATACCATGCACCGTGTTGCAGGTGTGTGTGAGTCAAACACAGGCATGGAACAGTAACAATTACAAAGCCACAAACAGAATCGCAGAATCATAGAATAGTTTGGGTCAGAAGGGACCTTAAAGATCATCTAGTTCCAAGCCCCCTGCCATGGTCAGGGAAACCTGCCATTAGACCAGGCTGCTCAAGGCCCCTTGTGTTATGCAAAGAGAAGTATAAATTTATTTCCATTACCTCATAATCTGGGGCAACTCCAAAATGCAGGCACCACAAAGCTTGGTCCCTGCTCATGACCTGGGGCAGCTACAAAATAGCACCTGGGCAGGGGAAATACAAGCAG
Organism: Piaya cayana; assembly: GCA_013389865.1. NCBI lineage: Eukaryota > Metazoa > Chordata > Aves > Cuculiformes > Coccyzidae > Piaya > Piaya cayana. Next base: position 234,607 of record WAAB01024976.1, read on the forward strand.
GAACGCAGGCATTGAAAAGCTTTGTCCTTACTAGAAAATGGGTGTGTGTGTAGCTGGCCATTTTGCCTGTATTTATCACCGGAAAGCAGAGTTTTCTGCTGTGCTTTGATCTTTCTCACAGCAGGCTGGAATCTCAAGCACGTTTTCTAGGATAGCCCTGAGTTTCACAAGCCTATGTTACCCAAACACAATAGATTCTGCTTGTAGAACACCTAAGACTAAGGAATTAGCATGACTTATGTTTTTCTGCATCATAGCTGCAGGGCCACTTGAGCATGTTCGTAGTTCCTCGTCACTGGTCTGTTATATTCCCACAAGGCACATGCACAAAAAAAATCCCACAGTATTTTGAGGCTGCAGAGTTGCAGCACATAAAGCAAGTCAGTTCTGCAGAGGAAGCAGGCTGCATACAATGGTTTCGTGGCCCCATCACTGCTCATTGGCTAGAAGAGCTTGAATCCCTCTGCAGACCACTTGCAATCTCAGGCAGTGGAGGAAAAGCTGATCACCACATCAGATTTTCACTCCACAGCTGAGGTAGATAGTAAAGGCCTTCTTTACATTCAGCAGAAATCCATGTTTTCAGGACTAAATTCACTTTGCTATTGTAGATATCTACTTTAAGGAGTCAGATCACACCTAGACTCCCACCTTTCTCCATTAGATAGAGAAGATTTGACTACTTCTGATGCAGATGGCTTGTTACTCAAACCGATTCCACCCTGGACATGATTAATTGCCCAGCTTCAAAACTCAGTCACACAAAACATTCCTGTAAACCAATGGGCAAGCCCAAGCTGTCGGGCCAGGGATGACACTTTACACATGGAATCATAAAATAATGAAGACCATCTAGTTCCAACCCCCTCTGCCAACAGGCAAGGACATGTCCCACTAGATCAGGCTGCCCAAGGCCCCATCCAGCCTGGCCTTAAACACTTCCAGGGATGGGGCAGCCACAACTTCCCCAGGTAACCTGTGCCAGGGCCTCACCTTCTGAAACAGGAACTTTGTCTTAAATTCACCTTGGACAAAAAAGTTAAAAAAAAAAAGGAAGTACATGGCTGTGCAACCTCAATGGTTGTCTGGGACGGCACGCACCACTACAAGCAATATATGCAGTGATCTCTACCTCTGCTGACCTTCACCATCCAGTGAATGAAGTTACTCAGGCACTGGTTTGTCAAAATTTTGCTTTTGCACAGGGCAAGGCCCACATTTAGTACAATTAGAACACCTGTGCTTACTCACTGACCCCTTCCCAAAAGAGGCTGAAATAAAGCACTGGTACTGAAGAGCTGTGATTGAAATTTAAAATCTGAGTTGATGGATACACTAAATTATTCTGATTTCTAGTTCTAGCAGTCACTAGGTTTTATTTCTCTTTTTAACAAACAAGATAAACCTTCTTGCAAAGAAAAATGCTCAAAAAATCTGACATGATCTCCATAAAAAAAACACTAACAAAACTCCACTAAAAATCCAGAATTTTAATTTTGGAACAATGACCTTTCTACAAAGTGATCTTAAAGACTGAGTGTACATCTTCACCAAAGCAACAAACTAAGGCATATTCTCCATGGCCATGTTTACAAACTAAAGACTGAAAAGCTACGTGACTTAATCTCATTCAAACTGTCGAGATATAGGCAGTAAAAGCTTTAAACATCTGACTGACTTTCACATGTTATGGACTGTCAATTCATATAATCACCATGAGTATAAGCTAGATTAATTTCAAATCACTGAAACAAATACTGTAGTAAGAGCAAGAAGTTTAAACATTATTTTAAAGTGCTCATTAGAAACGAAACATTTCATTTATAATTAAGAAATGTCAAAGGTATTACATTCCTTACATTGAGTCTGAAAGTACAGTATGTACACAATCTACAGTCTTGTCTTTATAAATAGGAAATAATTTATCTATGTCTCAAACATGACTAGCAGTTGAAGGGAAGTAGGATTATTTCAATTTGGCCAGAAAAGGGAAAAAAAGCAGAACACTCATCTCATACATACAGCTACTGGAATTCTATATCCCCAAATGCAGCCACTTTGGCCAATTTCCTTTACAAGCACTCATGAAGCATCTGCCAGAACATTGCCAGTAGAGAATTACACTGTATCTCTTGGAACAGAATGGCCTGGGTCTCTAGAACTGACAACGCTGCTGCTAAGAGAAGTTGTAATGAGACCCAAGTCCTGTAATTAAACAAAAGAAATATAGAATCATAGAATCATAGAATCACCAGGTTGGAAGAGACCCACTGGATCACTGAGTCCAACCATTCCTATCAAACACTAAACCATGTCCCTCAGCACCTCATCTACCTGTGCCTTGAACACCTCCAGGGAAGGTGACTCAACCACCTCCCTGGGCAGCCTCTGCCAGTGCCCAATGACCCTTCATGTGAAAAATATTTTCCTGATGTCCAGTCTGAAGCTCCCCTGGTGGAGCTTGAGGCCATTCCCTCTTGTCCTGTCCCCTGTCACTTGGGAGAAGAGGCCAGC
>WAAB01024976.1:237135-254303 GCA_013389865.1 Piaya cayana
ACAGAGGGAGAATAACCTCCCTGGACCTGCTAGTCATGCTGTTTGTGATCCAAGCCAAGATGCCACTGGTCTTCTTGGCCACCTGGGCCACTGCTGGCTCATGTTCAGTCGGCTGTTGACCAACACCCCCAGATCCCTCTCCTCCAGGCAGCTTTCTAGACAGACTTCTCCTAGTCTGTAGCACTGCACAGGGTTGTTGTGCCCCAAGTGCAGGACCCAGCACTTGGCCTTGTTAAATCTTATCCCATTGGACTCAGCCCAGCGGTCCAACCTGTTCAGATCCTGTTCAGAATGTTTAGATCCTGTTCAGAATGCACTGTAGTGCTTATAAAAAAATAAGACAAAATTAATTCAAAGGCATAGGTGCCATATGTAAAAGTGTACATCAGCCTTCTTATAGGGCCCTAACCAGTTCCTTCCAACTGAAAGCTGCAGTATATTTGTAGTCATGTCTCTTGTCCTGACAGGAGCTTATCAAACCTCTTCATCTCACTACCAGTCCCCTGTGATTTTGAATTAACAGTTTTGCAGCATATGGTTTTACCCTGCACATAGGTTAAGTCTGTTTCACACAAAACTAATGCCAGGTAGCTGTGAAATGCTGGTTTCATAAATCATTGTACTACCTACAGCACTCACATTTTTCCACAAGCCTCCTTAAAATAAAACATGACAAGCCTTCAAAAAAATGAACAACCTTAAAGACCCATGAATTCTCATGAAAGTACAATTAAAAAAACTTAATTTTCCCTCACTACTTTTCATTTCTCAGCTGCTATGAAAGGCAACAATTCATTTTTTACCCCAGACTTTTCATGGTTTTGCAACTGGACTTCATAACTTTCAGAAAGATGCAGGTCACACTTACATATTCAAATAAAATCAAAAGCCACAAAGTAAAATAACAGTGAACATTCCACAAGTGGAATTATAACTTTTGGTCAACATTTCTGCTAGGCTAAAGTTAAAAATATGCTGTACAAAGTCACTTTAACATCTGTAGGAATAAGCTTTTTGTTTACTTTAGCCTCAGCTTAATGTGTGGCCATCCTGAACTATGCAATTTCTTAAAACACAAATAGGCGATTGTAAAGCTATATTTCTTCCCTACTTGTACACATTAGCAGATTCTTCCCTTGCAAAACAACATTCATATGAAAAAAAAAAAAGTTCTGTGGTGCTCAGAAGAGTTCAAGGCAAACACGTGTAGAGGCAACAGAAGCTGTCAAGGGGACAAACGATTTAATGGACTGCTTTCTTCTGCACCTGCAGCAAGCTTGAGAGTTGTCAGCTTTTGAGGGGGGTGCTGAGGACTCTTACGAAGGTTGTCATCCATCTGCAGAGAAATAATGAGAGCCGGATCTGGCAAACAGTAGAATATAGATTATACAATTAGTCTATTTGTCAGGTCTGCCACCATTAATGCTGGTATGGGGTATTTTTTACCCCATTATTTCAGGACAAGCCAAAAATTGATGCCTTGGTTCCTTCCCATTACAAAATATTTGCCTGTGTTGAAGCTGCCATACATTCCATTAACATATGGTGCACCAAACTAGGACAAATACATATACTTCTGCTCAAATATTTTGTCAAGGTTACTGAAGAAAGCAAGGTTGTGACCTTCTTCTAAGAGGTCAAAGTTTCAAATCCATAAAATAGCCAAATGCTGCTAGAAAGCAGATCAAAAATCAAACTGCTAACATCAATGGATGCTTATGCACGTTGAGCATTTTGCAAGAACAAATCTTTCCCAAATTAGAAATGCTGTGGAAGTGTTGGATGAATTAAGATTAGTTACAGATTTCAAAAAGCATTTCATAAAGAAATGTGGTAAAATCTTTTCAGACAGATTAAAAATTAATCTCTGAGTATAAAGATTTTATACTTTCAAAGAAATCAGTCTAAGGCCCTGTGCATAATGAGCTTTCAGAGTTACTACAGAACAAACAGGATCACAGAAGACAGAATAGGGGAGATCTCCAGAGTTCGTCTAGTCCACCCCATTTCCTCAAAGCAGATCACCTTTACCTAAACCATGCACGAGAAATGTCTATGTAACCCATTCCTTAAAACTTCCACACTGCAATACCACAAAGAGGAGACATATTCACTACCTAATACTACGTAAGCTGATAACAGTTAATGATCTATGTCCTACAACAATCTTTTCCAGGAAGAAAGACCTTCTCTCCTTGTAGTTAAAGGGTGTTGTCTGTATCAGCAGACTAATTCTTCACAAGTATTTTTCACCTAAGCTATATAGTTTCTGATAGGTGCTGAGTGACAGAATATAAAGCAGTAAAAGTGAGATGTAGAACAAGCAGGAGAAAAAGTGACTGCAGGTTAGTGACTACAGCATTCAGCTGGGAGCAAGGACAGCTGATGATCCGTCTTAACTTGCAGGACCACTTCTAAATTTTGATCAGTAAATTTACTTCCTCCTTTGCTAGAGGAAAGACACTTGTGGAAAGACACCTTTCTTTTCGTGGTATGCACATTTGCAAGACAATATTCTTTTGATTGTAATAAAAATATATTTTAAGTACAAGGCTTCATTACTTATTCTTTTCAAATTACATATTTTTCCTGCGTCTCTACACAAAGTAACTTCCTAGGAAAGAAGGAATTAAAATAAGATGTCCGTTGTACAGTTGCAGTTGCCATGCAAGAATATCTGTGAACAATTAACCAAAATGAAGCAGGAAAATTAGAGACTGAAGCAAAAGTAACCTTTTCAATCAAGTTGGATTCCTTATTTACAAGCTGTGTGAGCTTCTGCAGATTAGCATCTGCTGTATCGTGTCCAGCCGGAGAATGGCCTGGAGAGTGAAGGCAGAAAGATTGAGAGTAAAAAGGTATTTACAAAAGCTTTAAAATCCTTAAAATAACTCACATTGGAGAGAGAGTGCATGCAGTACTTTTACCCTAAGAAGAATTTAAACTGAAAAGCCAATCCGAGTAAGAAAAACAGAAGTACTAAGCACAAGCTATAGCACAGTACAGGTGCATTATGCCAATGCCTGACAGAGTCTAAAACTGAGTACTAAGCTTTGCTTGTAATTTTCAATCCTTTCTGCATAACTTTGGAAGTTTATCTACCTCATTTTCCCACAGAAGCTCTAGCGTAAACTACATGAAATCGAATTCTGCCTTGGCTTACAGATGGAATCCCAGAGTGCTAATCTAAATAAAACTGCACATGCCAAAGAGAGGAGAAGAAACACAGCTTACCTGAAACAGTTAACCTGAAGTAGTAATTTAAAATATCATCACAGAATCGACACAGATTAGGAAGCTGTTTCAAATGCTCTTGTAATTGCACTCTGGGGAAGCAGACTTTATAAATTGGTGCAAGGAAACCAAACACAAAGGCATCCAAAGTGGTAGGCCTGGAAAGAGTGACAAAACAAAACATCAAAATGACCATGGTAAGACATTAAGACCTCTACAATGTTATTGTTTTCTGTGTAAGTTAAACACAAGTCAGCACAGAAAATTCATCTCTTCTGGCATTCCATCTCTTCATATCAACCTGGTGAATGCTTTGCACAAAGTATCTACCAATTTCAACACCTCTGGAAATGTGCTGGCAAGTTAAAACAGTAACTTCAGCATTAAAATCCACTCATGCTGTCACGTGTGCTGATAAACAAGCCACTCTAAAGCATATTTCTGGCACCACACAAGCCAAGCTGCATGACAGCCCGTATCTCATGAAGTGGTCCAACTTGAGTGGCTAAGGGAACAGATCACCCCTCTTAGGATCTGCAGGTGCTATGTTGTTGGTAATATCTGCGTCCTGGTCTGTGCACATACCACAGGAAAAGTGTGTTTCCAAACCTATAGCCTCCACCTATAAAGGCAGTTCTAACACCTCAGGTTTAGAGCATTTTTTGCTACATACAGTCACAACGCATGACATTCAGTGGCCAGAAAAAGCATTATCTAGCATTCACTAACTCATCAAGCACTCCACATTTTCTTAGCAGCTGTGGGAATCATCTGCCTCTGTGGAAAAATGCAGGATGAAGGAGACACTGTATTGCCTTAGTCCAAAGATGTCATTTGGGCCCTGTTAGCTCCTTCCGATTTACATGAAAAGCAGAGTGTGAGACACAAAACTTCTGTGCAGCACGTCTAACATGCTGGTAAAAAAAAAAAAAAAAGGTAAGTGTTCACAGAGTGTTGAAAAGCAGATGCAGAGATCCATCTGATCTGTGAGCAAGTGCGTGTTTATTCAGCTTAGCTGTTTTTCTATATACCCCATTCCGTTACACCCCTCTGTCCCCATGAGGGTGACTACAGAGTATTGGTTAAAAGTAGCTGTCCATAAAGCTATTGCTAACATATTATAGGCTAACTACTGCATGTGGTAAGAAAACAAGTTATGCTAAAGTTAGCTATGCTGACAGTTTATTTTCACTGTTTTCCTTCTAACTGCTAGCTGCTGGGTTCCTTGCAGCTGGCCTGGTGTTTATCTTTTCGGCTCTCTGCTTCAACGTCTTGCCAGCTGCTCAGCACCAAGCAGTCTCACAGCATCCAGGCTGCCTTCTCTGTAAAATCTTCCCACAACAGAGCCATGTAGTACCTGTTTTATAAGTCATTTTAAAAAAAAAATCACACTCACGTATCTCCAAAGAAAAACTGTGATGTTCCCAATCTCTTCGACAGGAGATTTAGGCACTCCTTGGCATCTCTGTATATCTGATGAGACACAAGACTGTCTAAGAGTCCTAGGAGTTGCATGGCTAGTACGCACAGCATCGTTCATCATTCGACAGTGTGCTAGACTGTTTCCATTCTTGTCTTTGACAGCACCAACTGACAAATTCTTTACTATACAACATATACCTGTGCTTCCACTTCAGTCAGACTGTACAGTGGGGGCCCTCCTCTGGTCAGCATGATCCTGTTCAGTGCTTCCCTGGACATCTTTCCAGGCAGATACAAATTCAGTGGGAAGGCAATCCTTGAGGCAAACCATGGCTTTGTCACACTGCAGTAATTTTCAGCCTCAATCCAAAAAGTGTGCAACTGTGTCAACATAAGGAAAAATATGACAGAAATTTGAGTAAGATTAGTAGACATCTCTTTGAAGTTCCCTGCACAACATCTCTGCCAAAGAACCACCAGGAATTATTGTCATTTAAAGTAATCAGACTCCATTAAGAATTATACTAATCACAGACTCATAGAATAGTTTCAGTTGGAAGGGACCTTAAAGATCAACTAGTTGCAAATACCCTGCCATGGACAAGGACATGTCCCACCAGACCAGGCTGCCCAAGGCCCCATCCAACCTGGCCTTGAACACCTCCAGTGATGGGGCAGCCACAGCTTCCCTGGGTAACCTGTGCCAGGGCCTCACCACTCTCATAGTGAAGAAATTCCTCCTTATGTCTAGCCTAAATCTGCCCCTCTCCAGATTACACCCATTGCTAACCAGTGCTATCACTACAAGCCTTTGTAAACAATCCATCCCTGGCTTTCTTATAGGCTCCTCTCAGGTGCTGAAAGGTCACTATAAGATCTCCTTAGAGCCTTCTCCAGGTTGAACAACCCCAACTCTTTCAGCCTCTCCCCCTATGGAACGTGCTCCAGCCTTCAGATCATCTTTGTAGCCCTCCTATGGACCCATTCCAACAGTTCGATATTCTTCTTAGGTTGAGGATTCCAGAACTGGACACAGTGCTCCAGATGAGGTCTCACAGCAGAGGAACAGACAGGCAGAATCACCTCCCTCAACCTGCTAGCCATGCTTCTTTTCATGCAGCCCAGGATACAGTTGGCCTTCTGAGGCCGACCTTTGAGTCTAAGAATATATAATTAAGGCAATGGCTACCTCCCATCTAAAGAAAAACAATGAAAACATTACATAGACCCATATGCACATGCATAAAATCACATACACACTCATGTTTATGTATCTGTACATACATACACATACTCCTACACACACACTGTATGTAGAAAATACCTTACCACAAAAAGTTGCAGCAGTACGGAATCAGGTGTGAACTTTCCAGAATATAATTTTATATAAATCTTAAATGATACTGTGAATTAAAAACCTTGTGGGTCAGCTGAAGACACTAGCCTATGATATCATCTGGTCAGAATATTTTTCCTCTACAAACTGAAGTCACAGTAATTCAAGAGGTCAAGTGCCTGGAGATTTTTATAGCTCTAATGTACTTAGACTAAATTAGTCAGGGTATGTGGCCATGTGTTACTTAGAATTGAAAAATGAAACTACTGACGAGTATTTTAATTTCCTAAAGGTTCTAACTGAACAGTTCAAAAGCCTTCCACAGCTTCACACACCACATCAGACACATCTTACTCAAAGCTTTTTCAAAAGAATCAAATGAAACAAAACCCAGCCATAATACAGTCTTTCAGGGATACTGTTTCCCAAAGAGCATCTAAAAGAAAAAAATTACAAGAGAAGAGCCCTTTGTGTGAAGTAATAAATCTCCCATAAGCTCATTATTATTACTTCACACCCCACAAACACACAAGTATTTCCAAAATCAGATTAAAAAGCAAATATACTCCAGCCATGACTATGGGTGAGACACTTCAACATCTCTCACATCAAGCACTCTTAATAGCATTCACTTCCAAAAATTTTGACCTTTATAAAGTATTTCTCAATATTTACCAGAGCAGGAAGCAGTTTCTCTTCAAGTAGGGCAATATATGCCAGAGTATCCGCTCCTTGTTTTGCAGACAATTGATAATCAGCATTATATTTCTACAAATTAAAAAAAAAACCCAAAACATACTACAAATAGGGTTACACAGAGCTTTCAAAAAAGATGACAAATGCAACACAAAGTTGGTTCAAACGTAACCGTTATCAAGTCAGTAAATACAACGACACATTTGAGGATAGAAAACACGCACTCATTAGAACTTCCTTACTTCTTCAGGCCAACTACGTCAAACCTTTCTGCATCTCCCGGTTCCACTTTCACATTCTTAGATTTTTGGGCTCTGCTAGTCCCAAGATAACCTTTTTGTCTCATTCCCATTGCTTTCCAAGTAACTGCCCAGTGATACAGGGGCCTTTTTTTCTGTACTTAGGAATTTATCATACCTCTGGCAAGCCACATCTTTATTTTTGAAGAAGCATCTGGCACTCGAGCTGGTGTAAGCATTAAAAAGGTAAGCACTCCCTTCTTTCGTTTTTAATTAACATTCTAAAAGTTTAGAACTGGATGCTAGCAATATAACAAAGCAACGCACAACTAAATTAATGCAGTTAGCACTGAGTTTTTCATTTTGACACTAGATCCTTTTAAGGTAAATTAGGAGCTGATAATTTTGGGGGGAGAGAGATTTGCTTCATTAATTTAGAAACAAAGGGTCAATGCTGACCCTTAGATACCTGAAAACCAACCATACTTTAACTCAAAGAGAGGTTTTTTTCCCTGACATTAAGGCATCTTTTGGCCATGGAACTTCAGAATTTTACAATTGTCTAAAATCTCATCTCAAATGGGAAGTTTTCAGATTGTGTTTTTCTCCCCCTGAAGACTTCAAGTTCCACCAATGTGGCATTCATCAATATGCCTGACTAGGCAGGAACTGAATTTCTAATGTAAAAGCAGAGTAGTGGTCTGGAGGACCATCTTAGAAATAAAAATATGATTCCATGCTTTATTAGACAGCTTTATACTTTATGGAAAAGAAGAAAATATATAGCTTTATTCTTTGTGAATAAAGCATTAAGAGATCTGCAAAAGGCAAGCAAGAGTTAACTACACAATAACATGATGTTCATCAGGAAATATCTGCATTTTTACACTACAAGCTTCAGAAAAACTATGTAGATTGAAAACAACTCTGTATATTTTATCCTTAAAAAAAAAAAGGAAACAAGGAAGGAGACAATTAGTCATTTAAGCAGTTAAAACCACACACTTCCCAGACTGTGATATCCGAGGTCTGCAAAGCCATAATGGTAAGTGTTATAATTAAGAGCAGGGTGCTCATTAAGAAACCACTCAATTAAGGCCAGTTTGTTGTCCTTTTCAAAAAAACCAGTTTTCTCATGCCTGTTTTTAAACCTTTAACATAGCTATCAACATTTCATTCAGCAACCTGTTATCCACCATTTTGAAATTTTCACATATGTAAGAAAAATAAGAAAGCACTGGGTTCCAGGTTTTCAGCATGAATGTTTCAGTATGAACATATAAAGGGGACATGTACAACCACTACAAGAAAGAGAAAACAAGTGTTTTGAAGGACTTACCTGCTTTCTTAAAAAGTTTAGTATTTTTGCTGGCTGCGAAACAACATTGTCTTCTGATATCAGGACAGGTACGTCTCCTAGAAAGTATAAACAATAACAGCCCACAATTTATATGAATGAGTTCTAACACAATTAGAAAGTAACCAGTCACTTCATCTACTCTTTTCTCTACAGCATGTTCTGATCTTCTTAACACGTATGCATAACTAAGTTTTACACAGCAGGGGATTTCCACCGTGGTCACAAACACCTTTAGTTATTGTGGCCTTCACTAACAACAATACACAAAAAAAGGCCCACCTCAAATCAGACCAAAGCCAACATCTTCTGCTAAACACCTGATACTTTGAGAAGCAGGCTATCTGTCTGGATTTCAGATGTTCAGATTCAGACAAAGATTCCAGTCCAGTACAACTGCCCTCTCAAGCTGTTCACCTCTGTGCCATTCCTTTTTTTATTCCATTTTTTCCTTGCCCTTCCCCTCCAAATCCATTTTAACCACCTATTTTCTCTAGCCTGCCTAGAATCACTGCATCACCATCAACTATTCAGGAACCAAGTATTTCCCTCATATCAGAGGCCTACTGTTCAGCCTTTATTCATCAGATTGCATAACCAGAGACTGCAGAGTGTAAAATCTTTGTAGCAGGAATGACCTTGTAGCACATTCACAACATAACTGCCACAATGAGTGTAACATGACTGTGCTGCTAAATATTACTGAAATACAAATCATCATCAGCACTGACTATTTGGAGTTTTTTTTTCTTTTAGATATAATTTATTTTGGCTATGAAGAAAGTCGCTGAACTTTTGGCAAGTACACTCACTTTGGTCTTGGTATCTTCTACTAACAGAAAACAATGCACTGAGAAGCAAGAGTTGCAAAGGAGCAACCTCTGCATGGAAACAGTAACACCTAAACCCATGATATGGTTAAATGCAAATTACAGAGTACTTAAGATTCTGCACTCATTTTACCTCTCTGGAACACATCAAGACAATAACTTAAGTGCTGAGCAAACAAATAAGTAGTGAGTAGAATAAGCTAACACAAAGAAGTCCTCTCTGATACCTTATCTTCAACTTCCCTGGCAACTAGGTTGTTAGTCACCTTTTCTGACTCCATCTCTCTAACAAAGCACAGTTGCTGCACACTCATGCCAGCTGGTGCAAATTAAGACTCTTTGAGGCACACACTCCACTTCCAACTGTACCAGCCCATTAAATTCTCTATAATTAAAGAACACTATTTTCATACGTGAGACATATAAATATGCAAAGTGAAAAGGCTTAAAAATTTGCTTCTGTTTTACCATCAATTTAGACTGCCTGACAGAAACAAGTATGTACTTGGCAACACTGCTTTGTTGACTGTCTGCTCTTTTGCCTATGTACATTTTAATTAAGCGTTCTTCGAAACACTTTATGCCTTCCACTATTTTATTCCACAAATTCATCACACTTGGACCTTGTCCAGCCATTCATTGATGCATTATGAAAACAGGTAGCCCCCACTGTCGTGGGTCACACTCACAAACATAAAACCAAATTCACAGAATCAAAAAATGACTAGTTTGGAAAAGACATCTTAGATCATGAAGTCCAACCATTCCTATCTGCCACTAAATCATGTGCTTGAGTATCTTAGCTACCGGTCTTTTAAACACCTCCAGGGATGGTGACTCAACCACCTCCCTGGGCAGCCTCTGCCAGCACCCAATGAACCCCTCTGTGAAAATTTTTTTCCTCATGTCCAGCCTGAAGCTCCCCTGGTGGAGCTTGAGGCCATTCCCTCTCGTCCTGTCCCCTGTCACTTGGGAGATGAGGCCAGCACCCACCTTTCCACAACCTCCTTTCAGGCACCTGCAGAGAGCACTAAGGTCTCTTCAGCCTCCTCTTCTCAAGGATAAACAACCCCAGCCCTCTCAGCCACTCCTCCAGCCCCTTCACCAACTTTGTTGCTTTTCTCTGGACATGCTCCAGAAACAACATGGAAACTGGAACGTGCATTAAGGACACGGACATGATTTAAAGCATTAAAACTGCAAAGACTGTTACCTTTTGGAGCTCTCCAAGAGTTATTTATAGTATTCACTGTAAGGGGAGCACCAGAAAATTTGGCATAAGCCTGCAATAAAGATGGGGGGGGGAATCCAGTCACTACGTGTAAGAGAAATCACAGAATCACCAGGGTGGACAAGACCTCTGAGAGCACCAAACTCCTCCCACTAAGCTCCCAACCCATGCACCTTTTAAACACCTCCAGGGACAGTGACTCAATCACTTGCTTGGGCAGCCCGTTCTAGCGCCCGATAATCCTCGTGGTGAAAAAAATTTTCCTCACGTCCCACCTTAACGCCCACCGGCACCACTGGAAGGCAGCGCTTTAGCAGCTGTTCTGTAGAGCCCCGCGGCCTCCGCTCCCGGGCGGCGCCGGAGCCCCGGGACAGCGCAGGTGGTAGTGTCCCTCCTCCTTTTCCCCCCTCCTTCCTCCCCCCGTCCCCGTCCCGTGGCGATTACCATGACGATGAGCGACTCCGGGTGCAGGGACGGCAGCCCCCAGTCACCCCCCCAACAGCTCAGCTCCATGGGGGCCGCCATCTTGTCCGCGCGCGCCGCCGCGGGGAGGGACGGGGAGTGGGAGGGGGCGGGGAGCGCGCGCGGGAGCGGGCCTCGCGCCTCCTCTGACCCCCCAGCCCCTTCCACCACCGCAGGGGCCGTTGCTGCACGATTTGCGAGGCAGAGCGGAGCTCGGCGGGGGCATCTTCCGTTCCCAGCGACGTTCAGCACGTCCTTCACTCTCCGAGGACTGTCTAATGTGACTGTGAACTCCGCAACAGTCACATCTCTTGGAGCTTTCATAGAATCATAGAATAACCAGGTTGGAAGAGACCCACCAGATCATCGAGTCCAACCACTTTGGAGCTAGCCCGGCCTGACCTTGCCTTTGGGACAGGTAGAGGCGGCGAACGGGTGATCACAGGATAAAATGCATCTGCTCAGCACAGGCCACACTGCACACAAACTGCTGTCATCGTCGAAGAAGGAACAGTGCTTGGAAAACCACTATTTGAACGAAAACGTGCTGTCATAGGGACATTCTGTCTAACTTTTTAAAAATAGGAAGGAATAAATCGTGTTAAGGGAATGAATTGGCTTAAGTGAGAAGAAGGAGAAAGAGAAGGAGGAGGAGAAGAGGAGGAAGAAGGAGGAGGAGAAAGAGACAAGGAAAAAGAGGAGAAAGAGAAAGAAAAGAGGAGGAAGAAGAAGGAGAAGAAGAAAGAGGAGAGGAACAATAGCGAGAATAAGAACAATCTTGGCCAGCTTGCAGTTAGAATGTGATAATAACAGGAATTCAGCTTGTTTACTAGATGAAACAAGGGACAAATTGAGTATTGAATGGACGGGCCCACAGCAAGAACAAAGGACCTGAGCTCACCAAGAGGACACTGCAAGACCATCAGAAGCTTCTGAAGACGCAAAGAAACTGTGATGTCTATACAAGAGTGGGTGATAAAACTATGATAATAAGTTCCCAGAAAAACAACGGACATATAACATGTTTCCCTGAATATTTTTTCTTTTTTTATATATATATATACACATTATATAATGTATATATGTATATGTATGAATGTTTAACCAGTATAAAAGTCATGTAACTAGTCTCAGTACGGGGACACATTAGGTGAATTACCCCATGTGTACCCCAACACTTTTTATCAAAGGAATATCTGCTTAATAATCAAATTGTCATTGAGTTTGGCTTTTCATGGCATCAATACAATTACTTAGATGAAACCTTAGTTTAAATAAAAAATATTCCACTTTTTTTTTAATAGTAAATATTTCTTGTATCAGTACCAGTTTTGACTGTGTTATAATGATAACCCATTCAGGATGTCTTTTCACTGTGAACCCTTTAAGGCATCACGTCAGCTGTTTCATTCCAGAGTCTGCAGGCATGCCACAGCACATCTAAATACTAAGTCAAGTAAAAAGTTTCCATCCTTCCCACACAGGGAAAAAATATCACACACTGACTTAAAAAAGGCCCTAGGCTGACCACCCTTACTCAGGGCTTCTGTGCATGAAGAGACTACAGCAAGGGCAGAGCTTCATCTCCCTCCCTCAGATCTGTAGTTTCAGATCCTCATGAAATTTGTGGCAGAAGATGTCATGGTAAAAATCTTTGAGACAGATCTGAGATCGTTTTGCTCCAGTTTATAAGGAACACATGAGAAGAAACATGTATCCACTTTTTTCCCAGAAAAACATCACTAGCAATGTTAAACGTAGCAAATATATATATATATATAAAAAATTTATTTATTTTAATGGCTACACTCTATTTCTTCCTTTAAAGAGGTACTTAGGGCACCTATTCTTAAGGACACCCTTCTTTTCCTCACAAACCAACTTCCAGTCAGTCTGTTCAGGTACTTTGCTTTGGCCTGTTCATGGTGTGATTGCCTCACTAGGATGTGCAGTCTCTGGAGGCAAGGGTGGCTCCTAGCAGCTGTGATCCAAACATCTGTTTCTACACAGAGGATGAGCCAGGTCTTCTTAAGGCATGCTGCAAGAAGGCTTAGGAGGTAACAGGAGAATAAACTTTCTTCGCATTGCCTTAGGGCCAAATTAATCTCTGTGCTGTTGTTGAGTCCAGAGCAAAGAGTAAAAAAGGCAACCTGCATCTTCCCTCCCCCATCCAAAAGCTCTCCAGGAGTTTTTCCTCTTGGTTGCCTGAGTGGAATTCCTATTAGCGTAAATAGGTGCATTGAGAATGGATATATGCCTTGACTTGAAAAACTGCACCTTCAATTTCTGTTTCTGTAACAGCGAAACTTTCTGAAACCTGTGTTTGAAACCTTATGTTCAACACAATTTTTATGAAAATGTGACAGGATCAAACCCAGAAGTTTTGATGTAAATATGGAAGGATGTGTTTGAGAGCTGATATTTCACTCCTTATAAGACTTCTATATCTTAATTGTCCGTGAATCCTGATTTTTAATAATCCATGTAATTCTATAAAAACACTGAGTCTCCTGATGCATATCGAGAGCAAAATATGAAAGCTGAATTAAGCAGCAGGAATTCCTTTCTACTTCCCGTTCCCATTACTTGGAATCCAAAAAAGTCACAGATAATTCTGTAAAGCAAAACCTATAATGTTGGCAGCTTCTCTGTATTCTGTATGCTTGGAATTTTATTGATTTATTTTAAGTAGTTTGGACAAATATTTTAACAGTTGAGGTTTACTCGTAGGTCCTACATAAAAATTAGTCATGTATTTCTGTGAGACACTTCATTACAAAATGTTACTGGCTTCATGAAAGTTTCTTGAAAATTCAGTGCCCAATAATCATGTTTTTATTCTTATCCAAGATATTAACCTTCAGTAAGTTCAGCTAGAGTTTGTACTTCAGAGAATATACAAGAGTGAAAAGCCAATAGCAAGTATTGCCTTTTTATTGAAAAAGACAATTAGAAGGTCAAATAGCCCCTTCCAGACAGCAGATAAACATTATACTTTGTGAAAATCCCTTAAAGAAGGTTGTGCTTGAGCACAAAATCCCCCTCAATCTGTAATATACTCTAATAATAAAACGCAGCATAGAAATGGAAACTGGGAAAACTGCAGTGACCTTTTCATGTACTGGCTAAGTTTATCTAAACATGGACTTAAGCTTTTGTTTATGCACATTGTGAACTGGTTCCCTTCTGCTATGTTGTATTGTGCAGCATGTCCTGTTTGCCAAATGTTACTTCCATGTGCATTCTTGGTGAATGCGCTCAAAGAAAAAGCAGATGTAGAGTGAGAATAGATGAGAATAGAATACAGCCCTCACAAATCTATCTAACACTAATAAGTATATAATGCTACAAACAAGATCCTCCTCCCACAGGGTCAATTAGCATCACTGCAAGAGGCTCATCTGTAGTCAAATCAGAAGTGAAAAACAGTAAGTTAGAATTATTTAATAAGTTTTATTTGATGGAGAGGGAATTTTTCAAGAAAACATCTTGTATGTTTTGATAAACTCAAATAAGTTACATAAAAAATAGTTGCACATAATTAACAGTGTTGCCTTGTATCGGTGAAAGCAAAATTTTACTATCTATTTACTTCCTCTCTTTTTTTTGTCTGCTGTAGTCACTGAACGGTATGAAACTGGGATGATTTTGCAGTCCTTCATGACGTATTTCTGTCAGGCATTTAAGCCCATTTAAGAATGGTCGTTGATGATGAAGTACTTCTTAGCAGAGAGTATATCAAAATTACTGCTGTTCTAGGTCCACATATTAGCCTCTGTTGCACCTGTGCTGTCTCCATCCTTTATGCAGGGATGAGTTCTGGACTGAGACTTCTTTCTAGGGAGTTTGTGGTGCTGAATATGTCCTTCTTCCTTTTTCTTTTCCACATCCTTACCTCCTATTCTATCTCCTTCCACCTTCCCTCTTTCTCTTTGCTCCACAGCAACCTGCACCTGCTGCTCTGTTTTTCCCACTCCACTGTGCCAGCCTGCTGACACCACCACGTCATCCTGTTATTTCCACCTGTAAAGTCAGACTATGTTTATCTCTTTGCCTTAAATATTTTGTCTGAGGACTACCCTTTTGTGGCACCAGCTTGTCTGCAGGGCCGGGTTTAGCAAAAGGGCAGTGCAGGAGCAGGCACAGCTCTCCCCTGCCTACCTGAAATCGGGACCCAGAGTTAGCTTTGGTGGGGAAAGTGGATGCAGCCATGGCTTTTGATATTCACCCTGGGAGTGACCTTATTGGCCTCCAGATCGCCACACAGACAAACTAAGTAAATTCTCCCCCAGCCGGGGCCGGACATGAGCGTGTGACTCATAGGTCCAGGTTGTGACACCACCACAGGGGCAAGGATGGTGGAAGTGAAACTGAGTCATTTCTTGTTGCATGAAGAGGTATACAGAAGAGCTGCGGGGTGAGGAGGAGGAACAGCACTGTGCTGGGACAGTCTGGGTATGCCGGAACACGCTCCAGCCTGGCAATAGGCAGAGGAAGAAATGAGCAACTAAAGAAGTGGATCAACACTGTTACACAAATAAGGTAAGAAGTGGGGTGAGTTATAGGGTATATACCATGCACGGGGGGCATCTACAGGACATGAGAATACAGACCAGCTGAAGGTATTTGAAAATCCCACTGTGCCTGTGTTGAAGAGCAGCCCACACCCATGCTCTGCAGTGGCAGAGCCACTCAGGCAGACCTTTGCAGTGTGTTCCGCAGGCATGCTGTGTCTTGGCTTGCACACAATGAGCCCCCCAAGGACTGTTCTCTGTGGTGCTCATTAGCTGTATACGCTAAGCCTGATGTGACTGAACATTCATCAACTCTGCTTTTCTTGCTTAATGTAAAATTTGCCTTCCTATTGTTGTCATTCTTATTATGATGTAAATAATATCAGACAGCTCCAGCTATTCCGACTCCATGCTGGGTAGCGAGCTGCGAGGGAGCCTGCCATGGCTTCCTGACCTTCTTCTTACATGACAGTGGTTAAGCTACAGGGCTGAGGCACACAGAGAGGCACAGGACAAGGAAGATCATGCAGCAGATTGGGAAGTCCACTACATGCTGTTAGCTCCTGAGTGGGAGAAGCACCTTCTGCTGCCATGGCGTCCTGTGGGAGAACCCCTTCCATTTTGAGCAGAAAGCCCAGGGCTGGGAGATGGAGCACTGCCTTAGGGATGGTTTTATGGGGGCATGGCAAAAACTCACTGCACTGTTGCTTAGCCCCATCAGGGCTTGCTCACTTGCTTATTTTCTCCCAAATTTCTTAAGTCAGCAACACCAAGGCTGGTATTTCATGAAATCGTAGAAAAGTTAGGGTTGGAAGGGACCTTAAAGATCAACTAGTTGCAAATACCCTGCCATGGACAAGGACATGTCCCACCAGACCAGGCTGCCCAAGGCCCCATCCAACCTGGCCTTGAACACCTCCAGTGATGGGGCAGCCACAGCTTCCCTGGGTAACCTGTGCCAGGGCCTCACCACTCTCATAGTGAAGAAATTCCTTCTTATGTCTAGCCTAAATCTGCCCCTCTCCAGATTACACCCATTGCTAACCAGTGCTATCACTACAAGCCTTTGTAAACAATCCATCCCTGGCTTTCTTATAGGCTCCTCTCAGGTGCTGAAAGGTCACTATAAGATCTCCTTGGAGCCTTCTCCAGGTTGAACAACCCCAACTCTTTCAGCCTCTCCCCCTGTGGAACGTGCTCCAGCCTTCAGATCATCTTTGTAGCCCTCCTATGGACCCATTCCAACAGTTCGATATTCTTCTTAGGTTGAGGATTCCAGAACTGGACACAGTGCTCCAGATGAGGTCTCACAGCAGAGGAACAGACAGGCAGAATCATCTTCCTCATTTCCTGGAGCAGAAGAGAAAATATGGCTAATGACATCCTGGGGGCACACACAATACTGACAACTGCATAGTGGAAATCAGAAAGGTTTTTTAAAAGCCGTCTTTGTTTAGGTCATCGAACTCAGGTTGCTGAAAATAAGCAATTTTTTTTTTCATTAGCCTCCATCGGGTCAGTTTGAGCTCTCCAGTGCTCCTGGGCTCTCTACAAGAATGGAGGAGCAGCGGGCAGGTTCTTGCTTTGCCAGCCAGCCTTCTAGAACCCCCATTTACCCCGGGTCACCCTTTCGGTGACACTCTTGCTCCGGGAGGGGAGGCGGGGCCGCCCCCCTGCCACGGCCGGGCACCTCCGTCCCGCAACGCCGACAGGTGCTCGGGGCGCCCTCGCCCCCGCCGCGGCCCCCGCCGGCCGCTCCGTCCCACCCCCCGCCCCGGGGGCCGGGGAAGCCGCGGCCAATGGCCGCCGTCCCTCCCCGTTAAACGGCGGGTGCCGGCACCGCCGCC
>WAAB01024977.1:4262-16960 GCA_013389865.1 Piaya cayana
CAGCTCCCATGGAGCTTCTCCTCTCCCGGTACCCCAGGTCCTTCTCCTTAGGGCCGCTCTCAATCCACTCTCCACCCAGCCCGGGTCTGTGCTTGGAATCACCCTGAGCCACGTTCAGGCCCTTTCTCTGGCCTCGTTAGCTCCACGATGCTCACACAGTCCCACCTCCCCAGCCTGGCCACATGCCTCTGGATGGCATCCAAAATTGAAAATCAGAAGAGTTAACGATCACTGCTCAAGAACCTGTCACTTCTCACCCAAGTTCCTCACAGAGTTGATGTGACATCAAACCCCAGGACCCCGGACCAGTCGGGGCAGGAAAGTACCTACTTTTACGTGCTGCATCAGCTGCTGTTTCTGCATGTAGACCAGCTGGCACTGCGGGCACTTGAACACCCCCACCAACAGCTTGCTGGTGTTCTGCTGGAAGTGCTCCTGGAGCAGCTTCTTCTTGTTAAAGACGGTCTCACAGGAGCATTTGTAGATCACCCTGCAAGGATCACAGACAGTCAGTTCCGTCTCCCTTTGTTAGTCAATTTAATTAGACAGGGGAAAGAGCTCCTGACGATCAAGGACACTGAGGGGCTGAAGCGTGTCTGGAGAACAGGGATTGTGTGAGTGGCTGAGGGCCCTGGGGCTGTTTAGCCTGGAGAAGAGGAGTTGAAGGGAGCCCAGCACCTTCTCTGCAGCTCCTGGAAAGGAGATGGGAGCGAGGTGGGTGCTGGTCTTTGCTCCCAGGGAGCAAGTGGTGGGATGAGAGGAAAAGGCCTCATGCTGTGGCAGGGGAGGGTGCAGTCTCACCAGTGCAAGAAGCACCACAGCGAGTCCTGCTGGATAAAGAGATGACAATTAAGTTCCTCTATGGGTCTTCAGTTCTTCTCTGCCCAAACCCCTCTCCTCCTACCAGAGACTGTACTAAGGAGAGTGTTTCTGGGGTAGGAACGGACCTCGCAGGCCGACGAGGTGGCAGCTCTTCCCACAGGGGACAGAAACCAAAAAACAGGACAAAAATGGGAGAGAAAGGGGAAATCCCGGCGTGATCCAGCAAAAGGGAAGAGGAGATAGCCCCAAATACTTACTGAGTAGTCTTGTGAGACTCTGCCGGGTGCTGGCTGGCCATGTGGGCCATGGTGCTCTCGGCCGACTTGAAGGCCATGGGGCAGAAAGAACACTTGTGGAAGACTTCGCAGTGCTTCTCGTGGATGTGCATTTTGAGCATGGCGAGGGTCGTGAAGACAACGCCGCAATGGATGCACCTGGGGACACACAGAGGAAAAGACAAGCTGCAGGCACGGCGCCGCTTCCAGCGGGGCCTCAGTCCGGCTCCCCAGAGGGGCTTCTGTCCAGCTCCCCAAGGGCAACACACAAGAGTCATGGGGGAATTGATACAGGGACTCGCAGCCTGGGCAGATTTCACAAGCACGTGTTAGTGACAAGCAAACAAGATCCATAAAAGAAGCCTTCAGAGGCTAAAATAAAATGAACAAAAATGTCCAGCTAGGAAATCTCTCGTAACCCTGTCTGGTTTGTGTGGCAGCAGGAGCAAGGCAGGGATCATCCACTGTGCTCAGTGCCGGGGAGGCCACATCTTGACTCCTGGGTCCAGCCCTCTCCCCAAGAGGGACACTGAGGGGCTGGAGCACGTCTGGAGAAGGGAACAGAGCTAGGAAAGCGCTGGAGAACAGGGGTGTGTGAGTAGCTGAGGGGCCTGGGGCTGTTTAGTCTGGAGAAGAGGAGGTGAGGGGAGACCTCGTCACTCTCTGCAGCTCCTGGAAAGGAGGGTGGAGTGAGGTGGGTGCTGGGCTCTTCTAAGGAAAAAGGGATGGGACCAGAGGAAACGGCCTCGTGCTGCGCCAGGGCAGGGTGAGATTGGATAGTGGGAAACAATTCTTTCCTGACAGGATGGTGAAACCCTGGCGGAGGCTGCCCAGGGCAGGGGTGGAGTCCCCGTCCCTGCAGAGGGTCACAATAAAGGAATCTGTTTGGTCAGAGGAGGGACAACGCAGGCGCATTCAGCCCCACATGAGAACCTCAGAAGCTCTGAGGGGAGGCATCTGGAGAGGGGCAGCGGCTCACAAGAAAACAATCAATGCCCTTCCTGTGAAGGCGCACATGCCACCATCCATTAGAGCTGACAGAAATCTAAGTTCCACCCTTAAAGAGACAGAGAGGATTGAGATCTACCATCTTTTAGCTGGAAATACCAAACTTGAGATGCCCGCAGGCAACAGGAAGACAGCACAACTTCCAGCTTCAAGCTGCCTCCAAACCATTCCTGCTCTCTGAAACCACCTACATCTACTTGGCAATTCCCCAGCCCTAGGCCCAGGCTAGGCCTGGGCTTCCATTCCTGCTGCATGGACGCCACATTGACAAAGATCTAACTTTAAGTTCCCCATTCGCTCCCGCGGTCTTGTCACGGCCCCTCTGGCCCCACACAAACCTGAACCCGACTTTGCGGGAGTAGTGCAGGCAGTTCTCCTTGACGTGGGTCTGGAAGTAGGCGGAGCGGCAGACGGCTCCGCACTCCGGGCAGCAGTAGGGAGACTTGTGAGCGTGGATCCTCTGGTGGGCGCAGAAGCTGCACTGGTTGGGCAGCATCATCTGGCACACCTGGCATGTCTGGGGACAAAACGGGGACCTGGGTCATTCCCCATTTTCTCTTTCACCCTAAGGAACCTCCAGGTGTAGAGGGACCTGCAGCTCCCCGGGTATCAGCGTTAACACAAAGCTCTTTGGCTCATTCCCCTTATCCCCTCTTCCCACAACACCTTTCACCATCAGCCATTCCCAAGGGCTGTGTCCATCCCTAAACCACACCCACTGCGCTTTATTCCATTCTCCCCCCCTCAAAAAGCAAAACATCTCTCACCTCTTGGCTCTGAAGGTTCTTCTCGGTCACTGCTTTCATCGCAGCACTGAGGCACTCGAGAAGAAAAGCACTTTTCTCAACAAGCACCAAAATCACCCAAAAAAGCAGGAAAACTCCATTATTTCTGGACTTGAGGCCCTCAGTGCTGAACAGACACAGTCCAGCCACACAGCAGCCTCTCCCGCCAACCCTGCAGCCGGTCTCTTCCAAAATTTCCTTGGCCCAGATGAAATCTGAGTTTTCCAAGACCACAAACCATGTGTGATGCCCTTAGAGAAACTCCCCGATAACTGGAAATGATGCAAAAACTCTTCCTCTCCCTTTTTTTCAGAGAATCTTGGAATGGGTTCGGTTAGAAGGGACCTCAAAGCTCATCCAGTTCCCACGGGCAGAGACACCCCTGAGCCATGGAACTTGAATGGGAAACAAGAAATAGAAACCCACCCACAGCCCCAAAACTCCCAGAACCAGCACATGGGGAAAAAAATGGGATATTCACTGCTGTACACACCTAAAATGCACCAAAATCACCTGAAATGGAATGGGATCCATGCGTGGGGATGTGCAGGCTACAGCATCATCACCTTCACTACAGGAAAGGCTCAGCAGGGACCAAAACTACACTGACAAGGGCAGCAAAGTCGGGATGTAAGAAACTCCTGCTCATCTGTGGCCAGAGCAGGGGTGGCTGCCCCATCCCTGGAGCGGTTCAAGGCCAGGTTGGATGGGGCTTGGAGCCCCTGATCCAGTGGGAGGTGTCACTGCTTATGACAGGGATAGGACTGGATGGGCTGTGAGGTCCTTTCCAACCCAAACTATTCCACGGTTCTACAATTCCTCAGGCTGCACATCAGTAGGAAGCCGGCCAGGGACTGGGGACACACAACATGGGAATAAGTAGCAGAACTTGGTGAGGATGAAGCTTAGATGAATGTGTTGCATGTGCAGATGCTGGGGAAGAAGCCGGAAGGATTCCCAACGCTGATACCACGAAACACAAACAACAGCTCTGGCCTCTGAGTCATGGAAGAGACAAGAAGTCACAGAGTAACAGCCCAAACGAAGACCGAGTCACCTGGACAAGGAACATCGTGATCTTTAACCAGCACCACTCTGTGATCAGGAAAAGTCAACCCAGCTTCACCCTTCCTGATTCATGAACCCACCCGACATCTCTGGAAGAGTTAATGACCACATGGAGAAGATCTGGAGTGCAGGGGTTGTGGGAATGGTTGTTTAGCCTGGAGGACACCTCATCTCTGCAGCTCCTGGGAAGGAGGGTGGAGCGAGGTGGGTGCTGGGCTCTGCTCCCAGGGAACAAGGGGTGGGATGAGAGGAAACGGCCTCAGGTTGTGCCAGGGGAGGGTGAGATTGGACAGTGGGAACATTCCTTCCCTGGCAGTGGTGAAGCCCTGGCCGAGGCTGCCTAGGGCAGGGCTGGAGTCCCCGTCCCTGCAGGGGTCACAGAGCGTGTGGCCGTGGCACTCGGGGACAGGGCTCGGTCAGCACGGTGGGGCCACATTTCCAAAAGGGCTTTGCTGCACCCTTCCCTAACACATTTGGAGGAAACTGAGCTGCTATGGCATAAGAAAGGTTTTTGCATGGGCAGGTAAGCAGAAGAAAGGAATAAAGATTAAGTTCCTTGCTGCAGGGAGTTCTAGAAAGTTCTGCTGGGATCTGGGTTCTTCAAAGCAGTCTGAAAGTACCGAGAAAAAGGAAACGAATCTTCTGCAACTCCTGTGCTCTGAGTGAGGAATGGGAACTTGGTTCCAGATGTGACATTTTTATCTCTCTCTGATTTTTCCATGACTCTTCAAAGCCGCCTGGCAGCAGCTCGAGACATTCATTAGTCAGAGGTTTCTGAAGGACGTTACCAGGATGGGATCTGGAGTTGTGTAACGTCTGTGTTGTTCATGGTCTCCATAAGCCTCGCTTTAATCAAGATTTCTTTATTCCAAGTTCTCTTTCATGCCACTTCGCCCGCCACATTGCATCGGGGCTTTTCTTCCCAAAGTCACATTCACAAATGCTCGGAAGCTCAGACATTTCGAATGCTTGATTTGATTCCCATTTTTCCTCATTAGCTTCTCCAAGAGAGACAATATAACAGATACCGACTGAAGCAGAGCGAAGAAACATCCCGCTCTGACCCAGTCTGATACGGAACCCAGTGCCTCGACCACCTCGAGTCTGTGATCAGGAGACATGCGGCTAATGCTGGGCTAGTTGTTCCTGCGAGGCTGGGGAGGCCCTGGCCCAGGCTGCCCAGAGCAGGGGCAGCTGCTCCATCCTCGGAGGGGTTCAAGGCCAGGTTGGATGGGGCTTGGAGCCCCTGATCCAGCGGGGGGTGTCCCTGCTCATGGCAGGGGTGGGACTGGATGGGCTTGGAGGTCTCTTCTAACCCAACCCAACCCATTCTATGATTGTGTCATTAACACAGCATCGTGGATGCTCACAGTGTCTCACGGAGTACAGCTGGCTCACGTCTCCCTACCTCAGGAGCTCACTGTCCATATCCCAACAGCCTCACCTGTGGCCTCCTCACTCCACATTTAATATCCAACTTGCTTATGCTCATTCATGCACCAGACACCCAAAGCCTTCAGCCTGCCGTGCCTTGTTCCCAATTGGAGCTCTGCCGTGTGCTCCCAAGGATGCCAGAGCAACCCACACCTTCTCCCTCAGACTGCTTGGGGAAGCAGAGCATGGTGCCCACCTGCTGCAGGGACCCCTGCGAGACCACCAGTTCTACCTGCCCTTGACGTCCCAGCCCAGCGACACCGAACCCCCCGGTGCCGTGGAGAGGCAGAGGGACGGTTTCCATCAGCTCTGCTGAATCCTGAGGGACACAATCACTGACAGGCACAAGCTCTGGCTGCCTTTAGAAACAGAACAGCTTTGCCAAACCAGCAGGAGGGCCCACCAAGCAGCTTGGAGAACAGCAGATCCAGTGGGAAAGGCCTCTCTGAGCAACGTATGCATCCTGCTGAGTGCAAGCACAGGAAGATTTGACAGGGAGATGGTTTTACGAACTCCAACGTCACCTCTCTTCCCAGCTTAACAAGGAATGGAGGCTCTGGAGCGGGCAGGGACCATGACTGGAGGTCACCATCTCCCACAGCATCTCCTCTTGGCACAGAGCCCACGTCTGTGGAGCTTGTGAAGGAGACACGCTGGGAACCTGACAGCTCCACTGGATGTGGAAAACTTTCTCCTTATCTAAAAGGATAAGGAGAGGCGATTCCTCCTCCTGCTCAACTCCAGGCTGGTTTCTCCTTGAACAGGATTGACCCAATTTTCCAAAACACGATCTTGGTACACAACAAAAAGCATCTCCACCTCTTCATGGGTAGAAACCCCTGCTGGAGTTCAGAGGAGATACAGCCCCTCGTCCCCCCGCAGGGCGGTGAAGCCCTGAGTGGGGCAGCACCAGAGCACAGCACGATGCTGCTAACGAGCATCCTGAGCCCTCCGACCACAACACAGCATCAACGTGTCCCTCTGACACCCAAACCCAGCTGTCCACCCCAGGAGCCGCGGGGCTGCACAGCCACTCCTGCCCCGACTGCCTCACCACACGAACTGTTACACATCACCCAGTATTCACATGGAAGATCTGGGCATGAGCTCTAGGAAGGGCAGGATCAAACTGCATTGAGTCTCCTCTAGCCACGCTTAGAGCACAAACCCCTGTTTCAGGTCCTGATCTGCTCTCCCTCTCTACCACACCCAAGTGATCCTTGATCTCCAACACCTTCCTTTGATGCTCAACATCTCCACAGCCTCCTTCTCCTGGCAAAGGGAAAGGCGGCAAGCAGGCAACACCCAACGTCTTTGCACGCGCACGTGCCGGGGCTCAGGCGTATCCCGAATCCTCCCCACCAGCACCTCCTTAGGCAAAGCCACTCATTTGCTGCTGCGATGCCTGGGATTTTTTTCCACCCTTGAGGCCAATCTCTTTAAACTCGGAGTGATTTAACTAATGACATTAAACCGATGACTTACCAGCCTCTCATTATCCTCTGAGGTTCGCTGGTAATGAGCCGCTAAAGCAACGTAATCCTGTGCCTGCTTGTTACACTCCAAACACTTGAGTCCGTGACGGATCAGCCTCAACGGGTCCGTGTAGAGCGGCATCGCTGGCTGAGCGTGAGCCGAAACCCCCACCCCGCCTCCCGCAGCGACACCGGGCTTACGCGAGGGCGAGTGCAAAGTCTGCGGAGCCAGCGAGGCAGGAGAGCTTGTGGGAGACGGCAAAAACATTTGGTCGACGGAGATGGGCTTCATGAGGAGCTGGGAGCACTGCATGATCAACCCTTTGCTTTTGTGGTCTCGCGCGTGCTTGAGCAAGCTGCACTTGTTGAAGAAGAGGAGCGTGGTGGAGCACTGCGTGCACAGCACCTCGATGTGGACGCTCCGCCGGCTGTAGTGTTGCATCAGGCTCTTCTCTAAGGCAAACGAGTCCCCGCACTCCAGGCAGGAATACCCGGAGGCGGGTAAGTTAATACTGGTGTCCGGCGGAGGGCTGAGGTTGGGCGTGTAGACGGGCACGGGATTGGCGCTGTGCAGCGCCTTGTTGAAGGCCTCCACGACCACGGGAGCCGCTTTCTTCACCTGGTGGACCAGCGGCACAGACATCTGCGTCACCTGGTTGCGCCTCTGGGCCGAGGACTTGGCCGTCACGGAGGCGGCGACGCTGTGCGGGACCAAGTTGAGGTTGGCCAAGTGCACGGCCTTGGGCAGGAGGCTGGAGGCGGCCCCAGACGGCGGCGTGGCCGCTCCCGGCGGCTGCCTCTTCACGCCCACCTTGATGGCGCCGCTGCCGCACGTCGGCAACGGGGACAAGGACACGGTGCACATGGTGGTGGTGGCAAGATCCATTTTCATTCTGTCCGTGTAAGGACTCGCTGCGGTTGGCAGCTGGATGGCCCCGGCAGCCCCGGGTTTAGCTGGGTTCCTGCCGGACTCGCTCTCCATCACCGTGCCGGTGTCGGGGGACGGGAAGGATTTGCTCAACTCTTCCGCAGATGAGGTTTCCGCAAGCGACTCCTCCGAAAACTTACCCAACTCATCACTTTCTGGCAAAATCCTCGTTACAGTTCTTTTAATTTCACCAGACGACGTCTTGATAGTCTTTATCCTGACTTTGGGAATAGCGGGCGGAGAGCCGGCTGCCATGGAGGGAGAGCCCTTCCCGCTGCTGTCGCTGCACACGCTCCGAGGGCTCTCGGGCTGCTTCCCAGCCTTCCTCACCGCCTCCAAGGGGCTTCGGGGACTCTTTGGCGATTTAGGCATTTTTGGACTTCCCTTCGTCCCGTCTTTAAAGGTGCCGGGTTCCTTGGGAAGGGTCGGCTGATCGCCTTTTGGAGGACACGCAACCTTTTTGGCCTGAAGAGCTACCAAGGCCGCCACGCAGGACGACAGCTTCGAATGAGTCGGCTTCAACCGCTGACGAGGCGGCACCGACGAGGACACGCTCAGCTCGGGCACGGACCCCTTGCCTTCTGCTAGATTATTGTGCGGGAGGTCTCCGAACACCAAGCCTTCTCCCAGAAAGCTGTTGGTGTCTACCAAGTCCTTGCTTGACTCCGCAAACCTCTCTGGTGCGCGGTCCTGCTCTCTCCTGCTCGCTTCCAGCCTGCTCTCCGGCTGGCAGTGGGATTCCAGCTTTTGTTCCTTTTTACAGTACTGGTCAAACATGCTCAGCTCTGGCTCTGGTCCCTTCCGGAGATGATCCAGTACCGAAGCTCCCGTCGGGATGTACATGGAAGGGGGCGGGAAGTAGGGAGTTTGGGCGTGTTTGGGTTTATCCCCAATGCTGTTCTCCTTGAACGCATCCTCGGGCTCGGGGCTGGAAATGGGGCTGAACTGGCTAAAGGTGGGCAGAGGCTCCGGCTTGGATGGCTCCGGTTTATCCGGGTAACCCCGGGAGCTGTCGCCATTAATAAAGCTTGACTCAAACTTGCCGTAATTATGCACTAAAGCGTGAGCCTCCGACGGCAAATCCGGCCCACGGAACCCATTGTGCAGCAGGCCGGCGCCGAGGTGATTCCCTTCCTTTTCCGCTTCGAAGGACTCCTGGCGGCTCGTGTTCTTCACTATCACGCTCACAACAGGCGTGTCCGAGGGCGGCAGCGAGTGAGACAAGGACACGTTCTCATCGATGCAGATCCCCGAGGACTTCAGGTGATTCTCATTCTCCTCCCCAGCTGACGGGATGGTCTCCTTGGCATCCAGGCTCGTTGGGTCGGGGATGTCAAAAGCAGCCAAGAGATCATCAAAGTCCGGGGTTTTCATGTCCCCCATGATGAAAACTACAACTGGAAGACAAAAGCAACACTGGGTCAGGAACAATTCCCCAGGGATGAACTTCTAAGACTCATTTGCATAAACATCTTGCATGACAAACCCCACAGTGCCCCAAATCCGAACACGGCAGGGTACGAGGGTCAGAAACATCTGCTGCTGACACACCCGCTGCCATCTGAGCTATTCCGAGATTGCCTGTTTCTCCACAAAGACATCAGCTTTTTCCACACGACAACGCCGTTTCGCAGGGCATCGCCAGGAAGGAGCCTCTCCTGCTCCAGCTGAGCCTGGAGGATCAGCAAAAGCTCAGATCCCATCGTGCTCGGGCTGGCAGGGGCCAGTGACAAGTGACAGGAGCCGCTTGCTCCCATCCTGCAACGTACTATCATGGAATCATTATGGATGGAAAAGCCCTCTCAGCTCACCCAGTCCAATCATCAGCCCAGCCTCCTGAACTCTGTCCCCAAGTGCCACGGACACTTGCTTTGCAAACCCCTGCAGGGACGGGGACTCCAGCCCTGCCCTGGGCAGCCTCGGCCACGGCTTCATCACTCTTTCCATACAGGAATTTTCCCACTATCCGATCTCACCCTCCCGTGGCACAACCTGAGGCCATTTCGTGCCTGGGCCGTGGGCAGAGCTGCTCCAGGCGCCTCAAGCAGCGCGGCAGGAGGCAGTGTCCCCTTCTCCCCACACCTCAAGGACGGAGCTGGCTCAAACCTGACGTTTTAAATGACACCAAAGCTCACGCTGGGGGCATCTTCCCAACTTGTCAGATGTGTCGCTATTCCAAAACTTGCCGTTGTCACCAGCCTCGAAAGAAAAGATTTGGAAGCAGATGATTACAGCGTTTCTTTTTTGGTTGATGGTTTTTTTCTAGAGCGCATGGGCAGCGCTCACTGCCTACTCCTCACCAGATTGTCACGTCTGAAGAATTCATCCCTCCTTCAAGGAAAAAAAAGGCAGGAGGAAACAAGCAGCCCAAGATAAAAAGGATGGAAGGGAGTTATCTTCCTGCCTGAAGCAATTTAAGGAAGAGAAGTCATCAGCAAAATGTGAATAGAGCAGCTNCAAGAGATCATCGAAGTCCGGGGTTTTCATGTCCCCCATGATGAAAACTACAACTGGAAGACAAAAGCAACACTGGGTCAGGAACGATTCCCCAGGGATGAACTTCTAAGACTCATTTGCATAAACATCTTGCGTGACAAACCCCAAATCCGAACACGGCAGGGTATGAGGGCCAGAAACATCTGCTGCTGACACACCCGCTGCCATCTGAGCTATTCCGAGATTGCCTGTTTCTCCACAAAGACATCAGCTTTTTCCACACGACGACGCCGTTTCGCAGGGCATCGCCAGGAAGGAGCCTCTCCTGCTCCAGCTGAGCCTGGAGGATCAGCAAAAGCTCAGATCCCATCGTGCTCGGGCTGGCAGGGGCCAGTGACAAGTGACAGGAGCCGCTTGCTCCCATCCTGCAACGTACTATCATGGAATCATTATGGATGGAAAAGCCCTCTCAGCTCACCCAGTCCAATCATCAGCCCAGCCTCCTGAACTCTGTCCCCAAGTGCCACGGACACTTGCTTTGCAAACCCCTGCAGGGACGGGGACTCCAGCCCTGCCCTGGGCAGCCTCGGCCACGGCTTCATCACTCTTTCCATACAGGAATTTTCCCACTATCCGATCTCACCCTCCCGTGGCACAACCTGAGGCCATTTTGCACCTGGGCTGTGGGCAGAGCTGCTCCAGGCGCCTCAAGCAGCGCGGCAGGAGGCAGTGTCCCCTTCTCCCCACACCTCAAGGACGGAGCTGGCTCAAACCTGACGTTTTAAATGACACCAAAGCTCACGCTGGGGGCATCTTCCCAACTTGTCAGATGTGTCGCTATTCCAAAACTAGCCGTTGTCACCAGCCTCGACAGAAAAGATTTGGAAGCAGATGATTACAGCGTTTCTTTTTTGGTTGATGGTTTTTTTCTAGAGCGCATGGGCAGCGCTCACTGCCTACTCCTCACCAGATTGTCACGTCTGAAGAATTCATCCCTCCTTCAAGGAAAAAAAAGGCAGGAGGAAACAAGCAGCCCAAGATAAAAAGGATGGAAGGGAGTTATCTTCCTGCCTGAAGCAATTTAAGGAAGAGAAGTCATCAGCAAAATGTGAATAGAGCAGCTTGGAGCACTGGAAATCAAGCTGGAAACAGGGAAATCCTGAAAGAGGTGACAACACGAGGCAAAAGCACCCAAAGACAGAATAAAGGGCTGTATGCAAATCATTCCCAGCCACCTCCCTCTTTATCAGCTCTCCAGAAGGGAAGCAGGGAGGAAAAGACCCCAGCGAGCACCAAAGGAAGAGGCGGAGCCGCTGCTCCAACCCAGCAAGGAGCATCCACGGCTAAAGCCAAGTCCTGCCGTGACCACTCCACTTGGGCAGCAGCAGTGCCACCAAAGCCAGCGAGGGAGACGGAGAGGTCAGCAAGAGCCCGGGAGAGCCGGGAGCGGAGAAGCAGGCAGAAAAGACCCTGGAACAAGGTGGAGGGAGAGAAGGAAGCAACCCGATACCTTCCAAAAACACCTCCGGTTCAAGGCTGCTTCGATTATTTACAACTGGGTTTAAAAGCGGGTCAAGCATCACGTCAAAACATAACGAAGCGCAACCCTTCCCGCCAGACTGAGGCTCTGGGGAACGACTTCCAGAGCCAGGCCAGGAGGAGCCACTTCAGGAACAAGGGGTCACACTGGGCTGTGAGCTGTGCCTATGGAGACGCCCCAGGAGTGTCGCAGCGGTTCATCCACTGCAAGATTTACTTGGCGTGCGAGCATGATTTAGCTCAAACTTGCTCTCATTCCCAAACCACCAACAGGAACATCCGTAGAGGGCCAGGCAAACATTTACAGCCCCATTCCTCAGGAAGGCAGTGGGGTGGGGAGGCCCTGAAGCCCGGATTATCCACACGCTTCAGTCACAACATTTGATAAGGACTTTGGGAACAGCACAGTTGGCAGAGTGAGGACCTGAACCTTCCCTTGGGTGGGAAAACTTGTGCCAGCTGGGAGAGAGCGAGGCCCCACTCGGCTCCCAAAACTCCTGGCACCCAAACCCTTTCGCAAGGAAGACACTACATCCAGAATCTGGAACACTCAGGTTTTATATAGAGAAAAACTGAGCTTGCCAACCGCTCTTGGCTTCCCCATTCTGCCTTCCAAACACCCACCAGCACTTCGGACGCTGCAGTGGTTTTAGAAGACAAGATACAATAACCCCGAGGTACCCGGGGGGTGAGAAAAAATGCTTGGCTTGGAAGAAACCTGGCACTCCTGCTTACATCTCTGAGTCCTCTGAAAGACCAGTTCATGCTCTTTGCTGTTAGTAGATATCTACTTTCCCCACAAAACTGCATCTTAAACTCAAAATAAACCAAAATTGGATTTTCTAGAGAAAATCAAGTGAATATTCTGTTAATTTTTAAACTATACAGATTTAAAATTCTGACTGCTGCATTCAGTCCTGGAGTCCTC
>WAAB01024978.1:0-21119 GCA_013389865.1 Piaya cayana
TCCTCAGCTTTCCTGCAGGCTCCAAAATCTCCCTTAGAGCCCCGTATCTGCTTGGTTTTGATTTTTAAGAAAGCAAAACTTAAACAATAGTTTAATTTGGGGTTTTTGTTTTCCCTCCCAAGCTGGAGAAGTTGTGCAATCCCCTCCCTTCCATGGAAGAAAGGCGCATGGATTAACCCAAATGATATGTTAAGAATTAAACGATGATTAATTGCTTTCTCACTCAATGGATCAACCGCCACCCTCTTCTTCCTTTCTCCAATTCTTCAGTTCACTGTGGGGTAACCATTTCAAGCTTTTCACTATGATTTTATCAGAATATCGAAACTTTCCCCTAAAATTAATGCAAAAAAACCTTTTCCAGGAGGAAGATCGTTAACATACCCTCCTCCTGGTTCTGCTTTAGCGGAAGAAGATGTCGGAACAACTAAATTACAATCCAGTTTTATTGGACACGTTCCACAAAGAGAGAGGAAGGAAAACACAGGGTCGTATCGCTAATGTTGAAGAATAAAGAGGTACGATTTTTTTTTTAATGGCATGTTCACATAAGTAAAAAAAACAAACAAACCCTGATGAAAGGTGAGAGAGGAGGGTAAATAGCATCAGAGAAGGGAAAGGAGACATGGGGTACGGGGACACCTCTGGGCTCCTGCTCCCGATTGCCTCTGGACTGGATTGAGCCCCAACTGCCCTTCCCGGTTTACCAAACATCTCTCTTTAGGCAGAGAGACCCAGGTGTGGTGGAGATGCTGAAATATCCCCAGGAGCAATGTGGACTTGACCTTTCAGGCATTTTTTTTAGCGTAATTTTCGCTGTTGCAGCCTTTCAACTCGCCTGCTGCTACTGAGACCGTGGGGAAGGTCAAGCACGACTCGGGTTGACGGATGATTGGGGTTTGTTTTATTTTTCAAGCTGTTCTGACAAAACCTAACACGAGACAGGACAGTGACCCAACTTGCCTGCAACCCCTCATCTTGCTTTTGAAGAACTCTCCGCCTCAGTTATTAAGAAATATTTTTTTAAAATCCTATAATTTAGAAAATGAGCCCTTTTCCATGCTCTTTGGGTCAGCCCCTGATGGCTCCTCTGACAAAACACACCCAGGGGATTGCGAGCAGGGTGGCACTATGGGTAACTTTCATTTCAGAGGAGATGGGACATGAAAAAAAGAGCAGTTTGGACTCCCTTTTAGATAATCTCCTTGCAAAGGGGCCTGTGGATGGTACTTTGCAGATGGAAGGAGCTCAGGTTTCTTTCCTGATATTCCTAGTGCCTGGATTCACACGGTCGCCAGGCTCAGAACTTCTGGAAGAAACATGTTTTTCAAAGCTCGGCTGTGATTGGGTAAAAAGGGGTTTTTTCCATCGTACTGGAGTGATTCAGAAGAGATTCCGGTCAGGCTCCCTCTGAAAGGGGGATTTTAAGAGGGGATCCCCGCCTGGGATCTATTAGCAACCTCCCGGGGTATTTCTACACAGCAGAAAAATTACCCCCATCTCTGATAAAGATGAGTTGCTTCACTGGAAGGAGGGAGATGGGTTCGTCCCAGCAGTGAAGACGAAGCAGGCTGAGCTGGAGCCAAGTTCCCAGCCCATCCCAGGGTTTCTGTGGGCCAGAACTGAGATAACCCCCAAGATCCTGCATTTCACTGTGATCTGATCTGTGTTAGCTGTCAGTTAGCTGCGATTACAACTTCTCAGCCTCTTTAAAAAACAAACAAATAAACAAAGATCCAAATTCCCCGCGCGGAAAAATCACTGAGGCCTGTACTTCCTATTAATCCTGTTCCAGGTGCTTTGTGAGATGCGGTTAGCACGTGCTCCGCTGTTTTCCTTGAGCACTGACCCAAAGGATTAAGAGCTACAGCGCGAGGAGCTGGGGGGGAGGTGGGCGGAGGGGCCGGTGGCGAGCAGGAGCGATACGGGAGCAAAGGCAGGAGCGATGTGAGAGAGAGAGAGATGGTTTCGGGGAGGGTCTGGCACTGGTTTTACTCGGTCTGCGTAGCGTTCTTCAGGCTTTGGCTTTTGATGCTCTTTTTGCTGGAGGAGGTTTTGGAGACGATTTTCACGCCTGGGTTGGTGCCTTTTGCGCTTCCAGAGCTGAAATTCCCTCCGCTGGTGCTCAGGCTGCTGCCGCCGCCGCTGCCGCTGCTCCCTCCTCCAATGCCAAGGCCGCCCGTGACGCTGAGACCGCTTCCTCCTCCGTATCCACCTCCGAGACCACCACCACCCCCGAGTCCGAGTCCTACTCCACTTCCAACGCTGTAGCCTCCACCGGCACCGCCTCCTCCAAGACTAAATCCACTTCCACCGCCTCCTCCGAGACCAAATCCGATTCCACTGCCTCCTCCGAGACCATATCCGCTTCCAGCACCTCCTCCGAGACCGAATCCGATTCCAGCACCTCCTCCGAGACCAAATCCACTTCCACCACCTCCTCCGCTTAGGCTCAGTCCACCAAATCCTCCTCCTAAGCCAGCTCCACCAGCCATGCCAGAGCTGGAGCTGATGACAGCTGCAAGGAAAAAAACAGCCAGAGGGTCAGACATCTGCTCAGCAATCACCCAGCTCCAGAAAGCACCATCATCAGGATCTGGACCCGCAGGTAAGTGGACCTGCCCTGAGGGTGTTCAAAATGGTGTAGGAAAGGACCCAGGGAATCATGGAGTCCAACCGTTCCCATCAATCACTAACCCATGTCCCTCAGCACCTCGGCCACCCGGCCCTTAAACCCCTCCAGGGAAGGGGACTCAACCCCCTCCCTGGGCAGATTCTACCAGCTCCCAGTGACCTTTTCCATGAAATATTTCTCTCTGGTGTCTAGATGGAGCTCAAGTGGAGCTTGAGGCCATTCCCTCTCGTCCTGTCCCCTGGTCCTTGGCAGAAGAGCCCAGCTCCCTCCTCTCCACAACCTCCTCTCAGGCACTTGCAGAGAGCAATGAGCTCTCCCCTCAGCCTCCTCTTCTATTTAGTATTAGCTAGTTAGTTATTCATTAGTCTTGTGTTGATGGTTGGATTTGATAATCTTATAGATTTTTTCCAATCGTAATAATTCCATATGACTTGAACCCAGCTCCCGTCCCCTGTTCGAGGCCTTCATGCTGGTGGCAGGTTCTGCACATCTTGTACTGGGTGAAAATTCCCTTTTCCCAAGGCTGCTCGCAGCCTCTGCTCCCAACAGGACCAGGGAAAGACGAGCACCGTGGTACTTACAGTAGCTGACGGGGTTGAGTCCCTCTCCGCTCAGCCTGTTGGAGAGCAAATAAAGGGAAGGTTAAAGCAAAATGAAGGAGACGGGCACAGGGACCAGTTGTCAGCAGGGACAGACTGATAGTCACTGTTATTCCTGCAGGGATTTTCCTCCCACCTGCTCTCCTCGCCCTCCAGCAGCTTCTTGTAGGTCACGATCTCGATGTCCAGGGCCAGCTTGACGTTCATGAGCTCCTGGTACTCGCGGAGCTGCCGGGCCATGTCGGCTTTGGCCTTCTGCAGGGCGTCTTCCAGTTCTATCATCTTCGCCTTGGCGTCCTTGAGGGCCAGCTCCCCGCGCTCCTCGGAGTCTCCGATGGCAGTCTGGAGGGTGGCGCACTGCGAGAGGAGGATGGGGACTCCTAAATGCTGCTTTTCTTTTGGGGTAAAGGGTCACCCAAGCGAAAAAAAAAAACCCTATTCTGGCTGGGGTGCTAATGAACAACAGTTATGACCGAGGTCGTTCACCCATCGCTAACGGTGCTGGAGTCAAAATGCCAGCCTGGCAAGAATGATTTAATGCATCGTACAGCGTGATATCCTTTTCCAGAGGGAATTCAACATGTTTAACGATGTTTAATCATGCGCCGTGGCTGTTGAAGGCCCTGGCAAAGCAGGGCGGCCCTGCTAAGGGGCTGCTAAGCAGGTCTCCGTGGCCTCTTTTGCCATCCCTACCTGGTTCCTCGTGTTCTCTATCTCTGACCGGATCCTCTGGATCAGCCGGTTGAGCTCGGAGATTTCTCCCTTTGTGTTGCGCAGGTCGTCCCCGTGTTTCCCAGCTGTGGCCTGAAGCTCCTCGAACTGAGGTTTGGAAGGAAGAGTAAAAACCGTCTGAGATGTCCCAGGTGGACAAGGCGTGGCTGAATGAGCCTCATATGGGGATGCAGGAATATTCCCCAGAGATGCCTCCAGGGCACCTTTGGGTCTGTTCACCTTGGTTTGGTACCAAGCTTCCGCCTCCGCGCGGCTCCTGTTGGCGATGTCCTCGTACTGAGCTTTGACCTCAGCGATGATGCTGCTGAGGTCCAGGTTTCGGTTGTTGTCCATCGACAGAATGACAGAGGTGTCGGACACTTGTGCGCTGAGCTGAGCCAGCTCCTGCGAAGAAGCAGAGAACATCCCGGGCCAGCTGCACTCACCTTTTCAAACGCCACAAAATGATGGTAGTCGCTGCCCTGGGGGGGGGACACACAACAAGATGGAAATTGGGGGAGGAGAGTGTCCGTACCGCGTCGTAGAGGGCTCGGAGGAAGCTGAGTTCGTCGGTCAGAGCGTCCACCTTGGCCTCCAGCTCCACTTTGTTCATGTAGGCGGCATCAACATCCTGGAAAACAGCAACAGGGGGGACAACTGAGGCTCTCGGTGCCTCTTCTTTCGTTCAGCCAAGAGCTGCCCGAGCCTGGCGAGGAGGCTCCCCCTTTCCCTGGCTGCTCCCCCTTTCCTTCTCTCCTGACGGGAGAAGCTGCGCTTGCCACGTGGCCCTGGGAGAGCACCAAGAGGACCTCACTTGGCCTAAAGAAGCGTTCGTGTGCACCTTCGTTAACGAACGAGGGTGCAAGCCGTTTGGCTTTGGTACCTGGGGTTCCTGGCACTATTGACCCATCTCTGTTTATGTTTGGCCTGGGTAAGTGTGGATGAAGAGTGCAGGAGGGGAGCAGGACAAGAATCTTCTTAGAATCACAGACTCCTGGAACGGTTTGGGTGGCAAGGGACCTCAAAGCCCATCAATTCCACCCCTGCCAGGGGCAGGGACACCTCCCACTGGATCAGGGGCTCAAAGCCCCATCCAACCTGGACTTGAGCATCTTCATCTTGAACACCTTGAGGCATCCACGACTTCCCTGGCCAACCTGGGCCAGGTCCTCTCCACCCGCATAGGGAAAAATATTTCTGCCTAAATTCTCACCTCAATCTCCCCTCTTTCAACTGAAAACTGTTCCCCCTCATCCTCTCCCTGCCCTTGCTGATGGAGAGCCCCTCCCCAGCTTTCCTGGAGCCCCTTCCCTTATTGGAGGCTGCTCTAATGTCTCCCCACAGCCTTCTCATCTCCAGGCTGAACAACCCCAACTCTCTCAGCCTGTCCTCGTACTCCAGCCTTCTTATCATCTTTGTAGCCTCCGACTTCCATCCTCCAAGCCCCTCCGTGCCTTTCACCCAGAACCACAATCCAAGTGACCACTTTAAAATATGAGGGCGCAGCTCCACGAGATCTCCCATCCTTTCGGACTCTCCCGGCCTGCGCAGTGCTCAGGTCTAGCTCAGCATCCGCAACACCTCGCGTCTCACGCACCTTCTTCAGCACCACAAAGTCATTCTCTGCTGCCGTGCGGCGGTTGATTTCCTCTTCATATCTGAGGGGAAAAAAGGGAAAGATGTGTTGATTCACACCTGCGGAAGCAGAAAAGTTGTACAGACAGGACTGTGAGGTTATCTGGGGAGGGGAGGGTGGTTCCGAATCAACCTCTGGAAACTGCCAGGCTTGGATTGATGAGAATCTGATTTCTCAAAGGGTCAAACTGACATTTTGGCCTAATGCAGCTGGAACAAGGAAGGTAAAGCTGGTTTAGATTATTTTGCTTCAAAAGAGTCATCACCAGTTTGTGTGTCCTGGCTGAACCTGCATTTTCCAGCTGGAAAAAAATGTCATTGGAGCATCTTTCTGCGGCTGTAAAGGAGGAGAGAGATTTTTTCAGGAAGAGATACCTAATAATCGTAGAATCATGGAATGGTTTGGGTTGGAAGGGACCTTAAAGCTTGTTCAGTTCTGCTTCCCCTGCCACCTCCCACTGGATCAGGGGGCTCAGAGCCCCAGCCAGCCTGGCCTTGAACCCCTCCTGGCATGGGGTAGCCACAACTTTTCTGGGCTGCCTGGACCACTGCCTCCCCATCCCCACGGGAAAGGGTTTCTTCCTAAATTGTCTCCTCAATCTTCCCTCTTTCAGATGAAAACCATTCCCCTTTGTCCTATCCCTGCCCTCCCTGATCGAGATCCACTCCCCAGCTTTCTCCTCGCCCCCTTTCAAGCGCTGGAGGGCTGCAGGGGTTCGTTAGGTGCTGTTACGGGCTTAGAGCACAAACAGGAGATGCTCTTTTTTACCTTTCCATATATCTCTGGCTTGACATTCGACTTTCAAAAAGATCAAGTGAGAATAATCCTGCTGCCTAGTGCTGAGCAGAACCATTTTCATCCCATTCCCCCCCCTCAGGGCGCCTGGAGGTGCCACTAACAGACACTCACTTGTTCTTGAAGTCCTCCACGAGGTCTTGCATGTTCTTCAGCTCCCCGTCCATGCGGCCCCTCTCGCTGAGCAGGCTGGCCAGCTGCCGTTTCAGGTTGTTGATGTAAGCCTCGAAGAGTGGGTCCAGGTTGCTTTTGCTCGAGTTTGTTTTCTGACCCTGGTCCTGCAGGAGGGTCCATTTGGTCTCGAGCACCTTGTTCTGCTGCTCCAGGAAGCGGACCTGAGTGTTGGGAAGCAGAAGAGCCTTAGCGGAAGGTACCTGTGAGCGTGCTGATGGCCATGACCAGGAACCGGGACACAAACCTCGGAAATCTCAAACCAAGAGTACTAAATCCAGATGTTAAGATCCTCCAGGTTATCTAGGACTGTATTAGCCCATCCAGTAGCTAAGAAAATCTGCTCTGAGTGGACTGTTTTCTTTAGAGACAGTTTAATTTAGCCAGACAATGAGCAGTCATCGGAAAATGCGGGTTCAGCTCTTCATTATTTCCTTTTGGTTTTCCTCCTTTGTAAGAGATATTGATCTTTGTTCATTAAAGCTTAAGGCCTGAGCACTACAGCTTAAAAGACAAGCACTTAATTGCCTTTCCTTTCGCTCTTACTGACTACGGATTTACTGAAGTAAAAGCCAAGGAATTATTTAAGTTGAGTCAATATAAGAAGGAGTTTAGCTTGCAGGCAGTAAAGCCATAAGGACTAACTTGGCTGCTGCGATTCCCCACAGAGAGAGCCCTGAAACTGGCTTAATGCGTTTGAGCTGCAGGATTTAATCTCTCAGGCACAGAACTGGATCTAACCCTCTCATTCCTAGCTTCTGATATCCAGATTTCTGCCTTGCGGCTGTTTAGGAGAACGTTCCTCTTTGATTACTTCCATGATGCCAGGCGGATAGGAAACACGCAAGAGGCCGCAGATTTACGAAGTCATATTTTTTTGTAGCTAAAAGACCGTCTTGATCCCTCTCTATCTTGAATCCACAGCACTTGACGAAGTCTCACCTTGTCAATGAACGAAGCAAACTTGTTGTTGAGGGTCTTGATTTGCTCCTTCTCATCTTTCCGCACCTGCTGAATGTTCGGATCTATCTCCAGGTTCAACGGCGCCAGGAGGCTCTGGTTGACGGTCACTTCTTGGATCGTGCCAACTCCAGGTGGGGCGCCGCCAAATCCCCCTGGGCTCCTGCCACCACCCAGTCCTGCAGGGAACCCCCCCAAGCCCCCAGCTCCACCAAAGCCGAAGCCTCCGCCGCCTCCTTGTCCTCCGCCAAAGCCTAGTCCCCCAGCACCTCCAGCAAAGCCGTAGCCACCACCTCCGCCACCAAGACCAAGCCCGAGACCACCACCACCTCCGCCACCCAGACCAAGTCCCAGACCACCACCACCTCCGCCACCAAGACCAAGTCCGAGACCACCACCAGCTCCGCCACCACCAAGTCCAAAGCCACCGCCACCGCCCAGCCCAGTGCCACCACCAGCTCCAGCCCCGAAAACAGCTCGGTAGCTGGTTCCAACACCAACGGCTACTCTCTTGCTACCACCAAGGTTGTAGAGGCTCCTGCTGCCAAAGCCGCCGCCACCGCCACCTCCTCCAATGAGCCTTCCGAAACCACCTCCACCTCCTCCAGAGCGTGCCACAGACATGGAACTAAAGCCAGCCCTGTTCCCGCTTGGAATTATCGCTGAGGCAGTGCTGTAGGATCTGCCTCCACCGCCCGCTCTCATGCTGTAGGCTTGCCGGTTCATCGCAGCAGGAGACAACGACCCAGCGCTGGCGAGAAGCAGCGAACAGAGAGTGCAGCTCTCTGGTGGAAGGGAGCGTGGGGCACCCTTTTTATCCCCCCGGGGATCTGGGCTTGGTTGCATGGAAGTTCAGTGATCAATTTGGTACCTTCATGGTTTTGACGGGCCAGGCAGCCAGCTGTCTTATTGAAACTCGTTGAACACTGATTGCACTCAAACACACCTACGGGAGCTGGTGTGAATCTGCCCAGAGAGAAGAGTTATCTAACTGCCTGGGGTTTGGCAGGGAGAGCTCGGCCTTGATGCAAAACCTCTGCGGGCTTGCAGAGATATTTTATATCTTCACTGCGAAGGTGTTTAAAGGATGGGTGGTGAGGGGCATCGTTCAGTGATTGATAGGAATGGTTGGACTCGATGATTGTGTGGGTCATTTGAACTGACTCAGTACCGAGTGCAAAGAGGTCCTGATCCATGATTTTCCTCTGTTGCACAGTTGGATTTCATAGAATCAGAGAATCACCAGGTTGGAAGAGACCCATCGGATCATGGAGTCCAACCATTCCCATCAATCACTAACCCATGTCCCTCAGCACCTCGGCCACCCGGCCCTTAAACCCCTCCAGGGAAGGGGACTCAACCCCCTCCCTGGGCAGCCTGTTCCACTGCCCAATCACCCTTTCTGTGATTTTTTTTTTCTAATGTTCAGCCTATTTGATGATCTTAGGGGTCTTTTCCAGCCTCAATGACTCTGTGATTCTATTCTGTGAGTCTGTGACACGGTATTTAGGTGTCACCTCACACATTGGCCACTAAAGT
Organism: Piaya cayana; assembly: GCA_013389865.1. Taxonomy (NCBI): domain Eukaryota; kingdom Metazoa; phylum Chordata; class Aves; order Cuculiformes; family Coccyzidae; genus Piaya; species Piaya cayana. The sequence continues at coordinate 9,047 of WAAB01024978.1, forward strand.
GTTATGGGTTTAGTGCAGGGCAGGTTTCTTCATCTTCCTTTCTGGAGATATTGGCTCCTCCAGAGGAGACCCCCATCCCACCTAGAGGCTGTTGTTGCCACTGGTGATGTGATCGAAACGTTTTCATCTTGATCTAAAAGTTATTTCAATGAAATTGCGGGTTGGAACAGCCTGAATTTTAAGGTCCCCTCCAACCCAAACCAGTCGACGACTCTCTGAAGGAGGCAGATTCACTGAAATGCCTTTTTCCCAGCTGTGTGGGTCTGTATTATTGCTCATCAACACTCAGGTGCAACCAGTNATTTGAACTGACTCAGTACCGAGTGCAAAGAGGTCCTGATCCATGATTTTCCTCTGTTGCACAGTTGGATTTCATAGAATCAGAGAATCACCAGGTTGGAAGAGACCCATCGGATCANAACGTTTTCATCTTGATCTAAAAGTTATTTCAATGAAATTGCGGGTTGGAACAGCCTGAATTTTAAGGTCCCCTCCAACCCAAACCAGTCGACGACTCTCTGAAGGAGGCAGATTCACTGAAATGCCTTTTTCCCAGCTGTGTGGGTCTGTATTATTGCTCATCAACACTCAGGTGCAACCAGTCACGAGTTTCCAGCTCTTCCCAGGCATTATTTCTTTCACAGACCTTTGAATCTTTCCATTCATAAGATTGCCAAAAGCAAAGATTTAACAGACGTGAAAAACATTCCCGCAAATTCTTGTTATTTTACTTCTTGGAATCCTTGTGGGGCAAAAATAAAATTCACTGATCTCTGTTTTTATTTTTAATTGCAATATTTGGAGTATTTTATTCTTCAGATTTAAGAACTCCATTCACTTTCAGCCTGTTGCTGTCCTGGTGGCGTTGCCCGTGTTGCGTGCATGACTGGAGCTTAAATATGTTCGCAGTACAGGACTCTACGTGCCCATTCATGAACCCCAGCGCTACAAAGCCATTAAGTACGAGCTAAAAACCCACTGGCATCTCTGGAAGAGAAATTACGCCGGTGCTTCGTGTTCTGCTGAACACAGACGACCAAATATCTGATTATCCTCAAAGAAATGCTGCCAGGCTGGATCGGACCAGGAGAGTGGGGTCATTCCAATAGCATCTCCCACTGCAGGGCAAAATTCCTGGTTGGTCCAGGTTCTCTTGCTTCTCTTTGAAAAAAAAAATCTTGGGCTGAGTCGGCCTGGGTTGTCACTTGAAATTCATGAACGTATTTTCCCTCCGTGATTTGCATAAAATTCAAAGCCCGAGCGCGATGGGAAAATGAGGTTGTCTTCATGCTTTCTTGACCCCAATAAAGGCAGATTGTCCCGAAAGCTGACAAACGGGTTCGGATATTAGAGCTGAGTGAATGTAATGGGATTAAAGGTGGGGCCGCCAACAAGAAAGAGGGAATCGCCAATTTGGGCTCCCACACTCCTATTCCTTCAGCCCGTTGTCCACGAGGTATGTGAACAATGTGTGGGCTGGGTGAAAAAATACCCCATTTCTTTACCAGGATGGTTTACTGTGTGGAGGTTTATTGTGTGGTGTTTGCGGGTCCATGCCCGGAGACAGATGTGGTTTTTTTTCCATCTGTCAGTTCAGATCTTAAATCATAAATATTGGAAAATACCTCTAAGCTCATCCAGGCCGACCCCAGTGCTGATTAAACCCCGTCCTGAAGTGCCACGTCCACATGGTTTTCTGATCCTCTTCAGGGATGGGGACTCCACCACTGCTCTGGGCACCCTCTGCCGGTGCCTGAGNCTGGCTCCTACTCATAACCGCTGTGCTCCAGACCCTTCACCAGCCTTGTTGCCCTCCTCTGGACACGGTCCTCAGTACAGGGACCAAAAACTGAACCCAGGANGTCCAGCAATTCAGTGTCTTCCCTGTACCGAGGGACTAAAAACTGGATTCGAGGTGTGGTCAACTCTAGCAGACGCTGTTGATCTACAAGAGGGAATGTGCAGAGTGACACCGGGCAGGAATTGCCCCCCCCCAAGTTGCTCCCAAAAACTTGCTCCTGGCATTTTTTTCTCCCTGAAACAGCCTGGTCTGCGTAAGCATCTTCAAGCAGGCAGCAGAAAAATACGGGTTTTGCAATACCCAGGGCCTGAGAAGGGCAGGGATGAGTCACGCTATTCTTCTAGAAAGGCGAGAGCTGCCGGGCTGCTTTGGTACCCTGGGGAGCCGGCTGGGTTTTGGTGTGCAGGTATTGCTTTGCAGGGAGGTGATCAACATAAATTACGAGCCGCCGGGGCACCGGGAGCTTCTCCTTTGGGTGTTTCTGCTTGTTATTTACATACAAATTAAATGAAGTCCAAGTCGCATGCAGTGAGATGGAAAAGATGAAAATAACCATTTCAAGAAGCATCTTTGTCAGGTGAGTGGGTTTTGCCTTCTCGACAGGGCTGATCTAGTTGGATTTGACCTCCCAGCCCAGGTAGAGTTGCTAAGGCGTTTATTAAAAAACAAAGAGTGATCTGCTACCTGCCTATTCCATCCAATAAACCATCTTGATTTCCATCAAGAGGACTCTGTGCTGGGAGAGAGGCTCAACCTCCAGTTCATCACCGTCACACCAGCATGGGTAGACCAAGCCGGGTGGGAATGCTGAACTCATCCTCCATCCACGGAGAAGCTGGGGCAGACGAGCCGTGAGTCAGCAGCGAAGTCTAGGAAGTGGAGCAAGACGTCGGGGAATAAATTACAGCAGCCGGTCCTCAGAGCAGCTTTCATGGGGCGAATTAACCTGCCCACACCCTCTGCTGCTTCCAGGCTGGGTGAGGAGAGACGGATTTCTCCAAAGGGCAATTGGGAGTGAAATTGTCTCAGGGGAATTTTGGCAGCGCCCGGGTGAACCGTGGGAGAGGAGAAACCAGCAGGGCCGGGTGGGTTTTCCTCACATCCAGCTGTTCATCCAGCTGTGATGAGCTTCACAGCGGCAAGCCCTCCTCATCCGTATTATAGAGACCTTCCAGTGGGTCACTGCCCAGTGGAAAGTGGGGACCCTTGCAAAGAAAAGGGAGTGGGGCAGCCTGATCTCAGCTAAATCCCAGTCTCCTACAATGGCAGGAGAGGGTTTTCCCTTCCCACAAGGGAATGTGAGTGAAGGACATCCAGGTGCCTCCTGTAGACTCTGCTTTTCGTTTAGTGCCGTGTGTTTTGAAGAAGGTCGGGATTTGATGAGAAAAGGGTCTGATTCCGTGTTTTTGTAGAACCCTGGAATGATTCGGGATGGAAGGGACCTCAAAGCCCACCCAGTTCCATCCAGGGACACCTCCCATGGGATCAGGGGCTCCAAGTCCCATCCAGCTTGGCCTTGAACCCTTCCAGGGATGGAGCAGCCACCCCTGCTCTGGGCAACCTGCTCCAGGGCCTCCCCACCCTCACAATATTTGGAAGGTGACCTCTTCTCTTGTTTTCTTCTAAAATTTTGGGGAGGTTTTCAGGAGGTGAAGTTATTTTCTCGTTATTACCCCCTGGGTTCTCACTGATTTCTTTCAACAAGGGGCCTGACTGCTCTTTTCTTCCACCTCCATCGATCCCAGACTGTGTGAGAGATCCCAAGCGAGCCTCACATCCCCCGCGCAGCTAAATATCCCGATTTATGCTTCATTTCCAGACCTGTGACATCAGGGAGGGAAATAAAACCCACGAAGCTAAGCGTGAATTTTGCGTGGCATTTATTGAAGGTACAGCTGAGAGTCTGGAGTAAGCCAAGTGTGATCAACCGTTCACTTACACGTGAAAAGCATGAAATCCGTCTGCTTAGGACACACACAGGAAAACCAACGCATGCATCGAAGTACGGAGGTATAAGGTGCTCGTCGGGGTGTAATTAAACTCTGCCCTGCCAAAGCCGGTGGAGCAACCTGGACCGATTTACATGAGCATCACCAACCCTCTCGTGAACAGGAAAAAAAAAAAAATTGGATTTTTCTGGTGTCATAAAAGAAGGTAAATATTTGCTGCAGCTCCGTCTCAGACAATTAAAATGTGGCCTCTGTTTCTCAAGTTGGGATGAGCAAATTATTCATCCCTTTTGCATTAGGGAAAGGAAAATCTCTCCCCAAAAGGGAGTCGAGCAGAGAAGTCTGACTGAGGAGCTGAGGCAACGTGTGAAGGCGGGGATGGAGCCTCTGAAATGAAAATCTCGCCTGGCTGAGGCCACGATGGGGACTTTCCTCTAGCAAGAGAAGGTGGGTTTTGATCGTGCAAAGGTTTTTTTTGGCAGAGCATCAGCCTGGTTGTGTGGGCATGGGCCGTGCATGGTTGTGAGATCCCTGTAGCTGTCGAAAGGAAGGGGAATACTGTTTTATTGCAGAAATGCTGATTATTTTAAAATAGGTGGTGGTGGTGGTGGTGCCCTCCGGGCTCTACCGGGTTGTTCTGACCACACGCACGGCCGTGCTGTACCTGTTCCCGGGGGCGCAGACCCCCGGCCCGGGGATGATGACGGCCCCCGGGCTGCACTGCTCCACGCCGGCGCACACGACGCTCCCCATGTTGCCCACGCCCGTGGCGCACTGCACCCCGTCCACGCCGGAGATGACCTCTCGCCCCACGCAGCTGACGGCGCTCCTCGCCCCAAATCCAGCCCCCACCCTGGGGAGGCAATCGACGCTCCGGGTGCTAAAGCCGGCGCCGCCGACCCCGAAGGACGAGACCACCCCTAACCCTGCGCCAGCCCCTCCGGTCTTGACGGCGCATTTGCCTCCGATGCCAGACAGGGATCGGCATTCTCCGACGGTGCCACCGCCGCTGACCACAGCTGTGGGAGGAAAACAGGCTCCGTCACTCCCAGAGCAGCTAAAACCCAGCTACAAGGAAACTTAAAGGCTTGAAAGGCTTGTAAGGAAATTAAGGGCATTCGTTATCTTACCTACGCTCACAGGGTTGCCGGTACATATCCTGTTGAGAGAAAAAGCATTTCAAAGTTATATTTAGGGAAATATCCCCCAACTACACAAGCAAATAGGAGCCCTGCAGGCACTCTGGCTTTTCTGTGCGCCCAAGCCTGAGCTTCGGGTCTAAATTGTGCGCTGAAGCGCTGGAGGGTTGGATCCCAAAATCCCACAGATGTGTTAGTGTCTTAAATCCTTTCATACTGCAGGATTCTCAGCACACTGAGATCCAGTTGCCCTGGCTGGGTAAGGGGCAACCCCTCCCCCCTGCATCCAGGGGGATTTAAAAGGGATGATGCTCCTTTTTGCACCCATGGGCGCCTTCACCCAGCACTTCTACTGCCTCTCCTGTTGTTTTTTTTCCCAGCTCTCACCACAAGGTGCAGACAGGGATGCTCCTACCTGCTCTCTTCTCCCTCCAGCAGCGTCCTGTAAGTGGCAATCTCAATGTCCAGGGCCAGCTTGACGTTCAGCAGCTCCTGGTAGTCCCTCAGCAGGCACGCCATCTTGTCCTTGGCTTGCTGCAGCGCGGTCTGGAGGTCGATCAGCTTCTGCCGGGCGTCTTTGAGGGCGCAGTCGCCCCGCTGCTCGGCGTCGCAGATGGCCGTCTGCAGAGCCGCGATCTGGGGACGGCAAGGGGCCAGACAGTGCCCAGCGGGGATATTAAGAGATATCTCCATGGGACAGCTACTCTATCTCCACCTTATTTCTCACCTTGGAGCTGCTAGAGAGCTTGGACTTAGGTGGGACACATAACAGACACTGTCTAGGACGAAGGGGACCAGTTGACTGCAGCCCAGTAGGAAGCATATAGGAAATACTTAGTGTTCTACCCATCCAACTGGCTTCTGCTCATTAGCTGAGTGAGAAATAAATCTGCTTCTTTGCCTATCGATGGCCCTAAGATGAGCTACAAACAGGCTTAAGCTGAGATTGGAGGGGGTTCTTTGAAGCTCAGCTGGGTAGGAGCTGGTGAGGACAAAGCCCTTTGCCGGGGGAGTTGCCCGCCCCGCTGCCCATGCAGCATCCGACCCTTCATCCTACCTGTTTCTTGACATTATCCGACTCGCACTGTAGCTTCTGGATCATCCGGTTCAGCTCGGCGATCTCGCTCTGGTTGTTTCTCAGGTCGTCGCAGAACTTGCCCCTGCTGCTGTGCAGCTCCTCCAGCTGTTGCACGGGAAGAGGAGGATTTAAGGCACCCAAATCACCCCTTCCGGGAATGGTGGCAACCCCGTGGAGCCAGGGAAGCACCCAAAGGTGACCTCAGCCCAGACAAGGTGACTGTCCTGGGTACGAGGCGCGTCCTGAGCCTTTGCTTTTTGGGAATGGGATGGTGTTCCTGATAGGTATGCACAGAGGAGACCTCTCTGAAGCAACACTGTGATCTGCTGTGCTTTGATTTTACAGAAAACCCTTAAAACACAGGTTTAAGGGTTGTGTGGGGTTGTTTGCTTGTTTTGTTTTTTTTTTTTTTGCATGGCTTGCTTTCTCAAATCACAGCACAGGTAACTGTGGGATAGGTTTAGGTTGCATCCTGGTGCACAGAAATGGTCCTCAGGGTTTTATTGGCCGGGGGGATTTCATTGCCCCCTGTGCTGGCGGTGGGAACACTCACTCTGGTTTGGTCTGAAGCCTCGACTTCAGCCTTGCTCTTCTGGGCAATCTCCTCGTAGCAGCACTCGACGCTTTTGATGATGCCTTCCATGTCCAGGTCCCGGCTGTTGTCCATTTGCACGATGACAGAGGTGTCACAGAGCTGGCAGTCCAGCTGAGCTCTCTCCTGCAAGACCCATCGCACGTCAGTCCCCTTCCCTCAACCAGCCCAAGCCAGGCACACAAGCATCTTTAGCCAAAGAGGATTGGTGGGAAGGTAGAAGCTCTCCTATGAACACCCAACTAGGATATGGGGTTCCCTGCGTGGTTTCCAGCAAGAACTGGCAGCAGGGACCTACTTTGGAGGGCTTTAAAAAAATGAAGTGTGAAAAATGAGGGTTTTTTTAGAGCTGTAGTTCCCAGGGATGATTTGGATAAGAATTTGAGGGTTTGTTTTCATGGAAAAGATCCTTCCCTTTGTTACCAGCAATATGGGAGAAAACCAAGAACACCCTTTGCCTTCCCAGAGGGCTGTTATCAAACACGTATAAATAAAGTGAGGGGTTTGGGTTCAAGGTTCAGGATATTCAGCAAAACCACGTCCCCCCCCCACGCGTTCAGTTTTGGTGTGAGAGCTCTGTGGGGCAGCAGACAGAGCAGCCAGGAGCTCTTACCTCGGCGTAGATGCACTTGAGGAACTCCAGCTGCTGCCTCAGGAGACCCACTCTCACCTCCAGCTCCTCCTTGGTCAGGTAGAGACAGTCCACGTCCTATAGACACATCATGAATTCATTGAAAAGAGGTGAAGGAAGGACTGTGGCAAAACCTACGTTTTCTGTTAGATCTGGAGGAAACTCAACCATTACCAGCCCTTAGGTCTAGCTGTGCTGACAATCTGATGGGGACTATCCAAATTCCTTGGGTTACCTCTGTTTTGGGGCTACCCGATGAGGGCTCAGGCAGCGTCGTGCTGCCAGGACTCCCCGTTTCTCTCCCTGACCTCACGCCTGGGTCTCGCCCACACACACCTGCCACCCTCAGCTGGTCTCTCCAGCCTTGTCCCTGGCGTGACTCACCTTCTTGAGCACCACAAACTCATTCTCTGCGGCCGTGCGCTTGTTGATCTCATCTTCGTATCTGCAGGAGGAAGGGAGATGGGTGGGATGATGCGGGTTCCACCCCTACCACCCGAGCAGCCAGCGCAGAGCATGGGAAGCGTGATTAAAACCAGGGCCTCTCCCTACTTGCTTTGCAGGCCCCTTTTGATTTTTTTTGCTTTGTTGTTATTTCATTATTCTCCCCTGGGCTTTGTTCAGCAGTTTGAAGTATCCCACACCGGCACCTGGGTGGCTGGAGTGAGACGGCAGTAAATCAGGTCAAACCACTAGACATGCAAAACTCTGCAGCTCAGCCCAAGGCTCGGATTGCATCTTCTAGCCCTGCTCCTTCATGTCGTGTTTTTTTTCTGAAGCGTCCAGGACTCTTCTCTGAGCGTTTGTGGGGAGACTGTGGCCAAAACGCCTCAAGGGAGGTCAGGAGCTTGAGCAACCTCTGAAACTCCCAGGTGCAATGGGAAGGAAAGTTGGGGTGTAATAAGTAATTGGAATCTAGAGCTTTCACAAGTCCAGCCTGACCTCCTCGGAGGTGGCTCAGCAAGCAAAAAACATCTGAGACTCCTGTCTGTGAGGTCTCTGGAGAGAGGAATACCCTTTTCTCCTGTGCTGTACACCACTGATCACCAAGCGTCCTGGTTCATGGCTTAGCAGAGCGTAAAAGGGAGCAATTAGGGAATATCTGAATCTTAGGTTAGAAAAAAAATAAAATCCCACGTTCCCTCTAGGAAGAGAAGATGAACCCCAGTAGAAGTGATGTGGATAAAGCGTGGGGTGGAGATAAATAGGCTGAGGGTTTTGTGGGAAGGGATGGAACTGGGGACCTGGGGGAGCCACAGGCACAGATGGTGCGGGAGATTTGATATGAAAAACCGTGGTGGTGAGCAGGAGCATCAGGGAGAGGGAAAGCGGCTCCCTGTTCCTCTCCCTCAGGAAATAAAGTTCCTGAAGAGCTCTCCCAATCCACCACCAACATCTGAGGTGCGGCAGTGGGGAAAACAGCTCTGAACTACTGAGCCTGGCTCTGCTCCCCTCCCTGTGCCGCATTTTTTGGACCCATCGGTGTAATTGCAGCGTCTTCATGCTCAGAAACACTTCTGAGTCCAGCAAACACCCTGCTCAGCAGCTTCTCTCTGCGCCCTACTTACTTGCACTTGAACTCCTGAACCAGGTCCCTGAGGCACCGCTCCTCGTTTTCCAGCCTCTCTCGCTCTCCCAACACGCACTCCAGCTGTTTCCTCAGGTTGCAGATGAAGTTCTCGAAAACGGGCTCCAGGTTTCTCCGGGAGGCCGGGAGGACGTACTGCTGCAGCAGCTCCCACTTGGTGGTCAGCACCTTGTTCTGCTGCTCCAGGAGCCGGACCTGGAGAAGCAAGAGGTGCAAGAGTCACGCGACCCCGTGTTGTTGAGTTTCTCCACTTCCAACAGGGAAAAGTAGACATAAAATCAGAAGCGCAAATACTTAAGCCTTGATTTCTCAGCAGCCTGAGTGAGAAGAGCATCTTCTCTGAGCTAAACCTGGTCCCACCCGGGGCTCGTAGTGCAGACTGAACGATGCTGGGGAGTCAGCTCTGTGTTCAGGCCAATCGCCTGTTGGACCAGAGCAAGTTCAACCTAACACCATCTCTTCCCCTGCAACATCTCACTGGTGGAGGCTCCACTACTTTCTCAGTTGGGCTGATAACAATCATGAGTCTTTCATGACACCAAGAGCCCCATCCCGGATGTCATTTTGACTTTATCTGATCTAAACCTTTCACTCCTAGATTAAAGAGCTCTCTAGTACTTGAGAACCTTTGTAGATCATGAATAAGTCATTTTTTTCAAATGAGAGGAAGTGGAGTGGGTTTGGTTTTTCCAGCTGCAGAACAACTCACAAAGAAAATCAAGATCAGAGACAGCAAAGGTTTCTCTGCTGTTTGAAAAATCATTTCCTATCAGTGGGAGGTGTCCCTTGCCTATGGCAGAGGGCTTGGAACTGGAGGGGCTTTAAAAATCTCTTCCAACCCAAACAATTCCATGGTCCTGTGATCTCTAAACAGCAATGAGAACCCTTAGGCTCAGCTTAGAAAATAGGGATACACGGCATCTGTTTAGGAACCCACTGAATCGGTTCATTGACAGAGCGGAAGGACAGAGAAGTTAAAATAGTTCAATTTATTTTAGCTCTGTGTCCGTGCTCATTGACGAAGCTCACAGACACGTGGTGTCTGGTTTTAGGGAGCTCCTATATAGGGACAGGATTTGGACTCAGTGATACTTGTGGGTCCCTTCCCACTCAGGGCGTCCTATGATTCTATGACTATTTTTGAAACACACGGTTCCTTTGGAGCTTATAGAGGTGCGAGAGCAACATCAGGTTAGACATTTGTAAGAAAAGTTCCTATTTTGCTCTTTTACATCTCTGTGCATCCCTCCCTTCTCTCACAGGTTTTGATTTACTGTAGCCCTGGAGCTACTCCTGACTTAGAATCACAGAATAACCAGGTTGGAAGAGACCCACCGGATCATCGAGTCCAACTTAGCTCTTTAGTAGACTGGTGACCATCAAACCCTAAAATACTGGTGCAGTTGCCTTGGTGCAAAACTTAGATCCAAAGTCTCCAAGTTAGGACCCCCACGGGCTATCAGGGACCATTGCAAAGTCAGGGTGCTCCCAACATTTGCCTCGAGAGAGACAATCCATCCATCAGACCCTAGAGAAATGAGCCTAACAGTCTGCACAGAGGGAAGCAGGGGGGGTGTCTCACCTTGTCGATGAAACAGGCAAACTGGTTGTTGAGGTTCTTGATCTGCTCTTTCTCGTGGGTCCTCACTTGGCACTCCTCGGGGTCGACCCCCACGCAGAGGGGCTTGAGGAGCTCCGGGTGGATGCTGACGCCCCGAATCCCTTCAGATCTGCCTCCGCCGATGCCGATGCCAATCCCGCCACCGTAGCCTCCAATAGCCACGCCATCTCCAAGACCTCTGTAGCTGCCCAGGCCCCCGTAGTTTCCGCAGTTGCCAAAGCTCACGACGGGGCCCACGCCAAAGCGGCCTCCGCCGTAAGCCACGCCGCAACGTCCTACGCTGGCGGCGCCGTAGACCCCGCTGCGGCAGCTCCCGCCGAAGGAAATCCTTTGCCCCCTGCCCAGGTCACAGACGCTGCGGCTGCTGAAGCCCCCGATTCCACACCTCCGCCCCACCGGCTGGCAGACGGAGGCTGAGCTGCTGCTGACCCGGCCAAGGGTGCAGACGGCGGACGCGGAGGAGAAGCCGCGTCGTCCCAGGAGAGAGTTGGAGGTGTAGCACTGTCGACTCATGGTGGCCGGGGCAGACGGGAGGCAGTAATGGCAAAGCAGAAGATCAAAAAGAGGAGCAGGGAGTGAAAGAAGGAGATCTCCTTTAGCTCCTCTGAGGCAGAGCCCTTCTCCTTATATATGTTGCAGGAGGTGCCTGAGATGCAAAAATTTAATTTATCCACTGGGTTTGGTCTGCCTGGCAGCAAGGAATGGCTTCCAACATTTCAAACCCACAGCAAACACTTGTATCTCATATGAAATAATGTGGAAATTAAAATAAACTGCTTTGCTTGCAAGCTTCAGTTTCAGGACTTATATTTTACTTAATTAATCTGCTTCCTTATTGTGTAATTATAGTTTAGCAAAATAATTCAAGGAGTTTTTATTCATGGCTTGTTTACGGTTCGGTTTCACCACAGCGTTTAATTACGTTTCGGGACCTCCTGCAAAATGTCGCGGAGAGGCCGCCCCTTCCAGGGTCTCGAGCCAGCTCAGGGTTGGCTCTTGAGCAATGACCAGTGGTTAATAGGGGAGAAGGAAGGCGTAAGCATTCTCGTTAGAGCTCGTTTCTTCCTCTCGTGGGTAGGGCCGCAGCTCTCGCAGACGATTTGGCTGTGGCCATCTCTGCCGGCTCGCGGAGACGGGGTTGGTGGTTTCCCCTAGAATGTGTAGAGCTGAAGATAAAGGCATTTCTGGGAAACACTTGGCTGCCCTCGGAGATTTATTATCAAATTCTGCAGCTGGGGAAGGCGATCCTTGTGTTGGGTATCAGGGAATGATGCGAGCGGCACACACGGCAAATTCACACAAACGCAAATGACACGAGGAAGTGAAGCAAAGTCCCACAAACAGGTTGAGAAATGTCAGCCGGAGTGAACTTTTTCCTCCTATTCCCGTGACACACCTGTTTGACGTGAAATTATTCTAGCAATATCTGTTAATGAGAAGCTCCCCTGCCTGCTTAATTAAAATTCTGAAAAAGAGATTTTTTTTTTGAATTTGTGTGGAAATAATGTTCCTTTTTTTTTGCCTTAACAAAGGAATCTAATCCCAGAATCGCAACCGATTTCGTGCCTTGCCCCAAGAAGCCTTGGCGTCTTTGCCAGAGCAAACTTAACTGGTTCTGGGAGGATTCCTAGTTAATGCTGCTGTAAATTGGAAATAGATTATCTTGAACTAAAA
>WAAB01024979.1:0-12540 GCA_013389865.1 Piaya cayana
AGAGCAGACTTTGTCCTCTTCAGAGGTCTGCTTGGAAATACCCAATAATAGGATGAGGCCCTGGAGTGAAGAGGGGCCCAAGAATCCTTGTTAATATCAAAGGTAATATCATCCAAACTCAAGAGCAGTGAATAGGAAGTGAGGTAAAAATATCAACAAGGAACTCCTGGCCCAATTCAAACACAGAAAAGAACCATCCAGAGGGTGTAAACGTGGATGAGTAACTTGGCAGAATCATAGAGACATTGTCTGAGTATCCAGGGATGAAATAATAAATTCCACCTGGAATTAAATCTGGCAAGGATGTCGAAGACAAAAAGAGCTTCTATAAGTACACAGGTAACAAAAGAAAGAATAGGGAAAATGTGGGCCCATTGTTAAATGAGTTGGGGCACAGGATAAGGAAAAGGCTGAGGTACTGAATGTCTTCTTTGACACAATCTCACTAAAAACGCTGGTCTTCAGGAATCCCAGGTCCTAGAAACTAGGGGGGAAATGTAGAGTGGGGAAGATGTACCCTTGAGAAAGACATGGATTTGTCTTATTAATTTCTAATTAATGTCTTTTTCCCACCTGTTCACATTCCAGATCAGTTTTTAAAAAATGTGTATTTCAAACTGTGCATTCCACATTAGATCATTGTAAGATTTTGGACAGTAGTATCCAATAATAATTTTTTTTTCTGTCAGAATTAATTAATAAATGCTATATTTGAGTAATTTTTTAGGTTACTCATGTTGACTTGTTCATCTTCTGATCAGTTATGGCACCAAAAGCCATTTCAACCAATGATATTTGTTAACTTACCATTTAACATAGTAAGGTTTCTCACAAAATCCTGAGTGTATTCTGTATTTCATAGAATATATTTAATACTATCTTATTCCTAGACCCATAGTCAAGGCAATCATAGTACCATCCTCAAGGCAATTCAGTTATTTCTGTGTCTGTATTTCAGTATCACCCTGATCCTTTTCTTTACTGAGTATCCTTTGTGCCATCGGAAAATTTAATCAGCTTGTGCTTCTTTTGCTGAAAGGTTACTAATGAAATTAAGCAAGGCTGGTTCAAAAGTAGGCCCTGAGGAGCTACACTAGTTACTCTGCTCCACTCTTCTCACTGCAATTTTCAGAATTAATTTTATGCTTGTTCATTCTGTGTAGACCCCTTGCTACTTTGAAGTTCCTTAACTGATATCTTCTAAATTTTTTTCAATATATTTCACTGAAGATATTGAAAATGCAGCTTTGTCTGGACTTCTTAGGCATATGCATGTACTGTACATCTAAGACTTATAGAAAATGAATTTAGCTGGGTTAGTAACAATGCTTTCTGAGTAGAGAGCATAATAGATATATTCTAGCCACTTGTTGGAACATATAAGTACTTATTAACTGAGTTTCTCAAAGAAAAGCTCCAATCCCACACATAAAGTTATTTGCTTGTGAATTAATTTAACAGGGGAGATAGTGCTATCCTATGCAGTGACCCAGTGAGAATGGCAAAGAAGAGAAAATCAACCCTTGCTAGTCCCGTGAGAGAAATTTTTCAGTTTTACAAGCAGAGTAAGTGGAAATGCAAATGGTGATAATTGGGAGCTAATTATTTCCAGTAGCTCTTTCTGTATTCACTGAGATGCATGCATAGAAAGACATTGAAAAAAAAGGTATGGTCGCTTCATTTGACCCTTAAGTAAAGGTATAAATAAAAATACCCAAATAGAATATAACACACTATTTAATTATATTCCTACAGGAATATAATTTAACTTTGGAGTTTTATATAACAAAGGAATAAGGCTGATTTTTATGTATGTTATATTTTATTTCTTTTTCCCTAACTCTGTGACCAGGAAAAGAGAATTTCTGCCTTTTTTTTAAATATATTTTTTAATATTGCATTCATGTAACAGTTGATGTTGTGGATGTTGGCAAACCAGAAGAATCTACATAGTGCATGAATCAATATATGAAATGTAAATAACAATTTATTTGTTCATTGAAACTTTTAACAGATATCTCAGGAGTGACACAGGAACTCCTGTATGAGGAGGAAAAATTATCATGTGAACTGAAGACCTATCAAAAGTAGATGTACCTAAAGAAGATCCCACAGTTTCTAAACATAGTTCCCACAGATGAGTCATGCTTTGATTTTGCATGTTATGATGGATGAAGACGGAAACACAGCTCCTTTCAGCAAAGGAGTACAAGCCTCCACTGAGTTCCAGTGACTGGGGGCTGCTGTACAACTTTTTTTGCATTTACTATTAATGTTATACTGAATTGATACATATCAACAGTTCCTGTCACAAGACATAGACTTTCTTTTTAATATTACAAAGAATGAAGTACTTAAAATCTAGTAAGTGCTTTCTCAAATTCTTTGATATAAACATAGGTGGGAGGATATGAATGTCTGTGGTAGTTAGCATTTGGTGCGTTGTCTGAGAAATCAAGTATATGAAATAGGCAGAGGCAGCTATGTGGTGCCTAAGCTTGTGTGACATATTCATATTGTGCAGTATATTTCTATGAGTTTTTCCTCCTGTTCTCTTGATATATTCACTGAGCTATTTCTCAAAAAAAAAATTAACAAAGTTCTTCCTTGCTGAAGCAAATATTTTCTGCTTTTCTGTTTTCAGATGCAAAGTGCTTTATCATGACAAAGGGTATTTTAAGCCTGACATTACAGTCAAAGAGAAAGAAACAATGGGAGGTTAATGACTTCTGTTCCAAAGGTGGTGTTAATCACAGCAGTCAAGGTGAGAAGTGATTTCTTTTTTTTCTGAAGTAATATACATGTATCTCAGAGGAATACAGAGTCACAAGATAATAAAAGAATATCCTGTTGACAAAAGTGGTCTTTCTGATATGATAAAGCTATGCGGATGGTCTGCACTTTTTTAAGGACAAACTAACATAGACACAGAATAATTGCTTAGATTTTTTTCTTTCTGGACTACTGGAGAACAGAAAGAATTGATCACATAATTTGCATGTCTAGCTGAATATCAATCATTTAATATTTAGCACAATAATTATAAGCCATTATCAGAGTGGAAAGCACTGTACAACAGAAAAAAAATCCAATCCTGTAGATAATTTGACATTTGCTGTCACTATATAATGAAACACTAAAAAAAAGTGCCTCAATATCTGTGTGTTTTATAGAAAATTATGAGCTTTATTATTCCGCATAATCATGTCACTATGATAACACATGCATCTCTAATCTCAAAAAGATTATGACTGGGACTTATTTTTTAAATTACCACCTTAAATTTGGGAATTTAATCAATAGCAACATGCCCCCACAAAAAGTACTTTCAGAATTTGGTTGTGTTTTGACAGACTTTAGCTTTGTTTTACATATATTTCTTTCAGTGTTTAGTTTAGTTAGGAGAACTTACTTCTCAGCTGGAAAACGGACAGCAGAAAAGCAAACCAATTAAAAATTTCATATAAATACAAAGAGTATATTGTATACCAAAATCTAATTTATCTGAGGTCATAGTACAATACTCTTCAGACAAAATCATCTGCTGTGGCACTGATTAGAATACAAGAGTCTGGGTTAATGTATTCCTAGCAGTTCTCAGTGGCCTCATGTAGTTCTCTACTATTGTTCATTATAAGATTCTGTATTGCTATAGATGTGATTGCAAAAGTCACTTTGGGCAAATATGACAACACTGATTTTTCTCTAACATGTTCTCATAAAGCTTTTCAAAGACTCTATCTGAATATGCAAATCCATATATAAGTGGTCAGATTTGTATGCATGCACTCCATATGTAAAAATAATTCCCAGTACTGAAATACTTCTACTTTCTTATTTTGATGTTTTTTCTTCCTTTTTTATTGCAGCAAAAAAAAAGTCCAAAGCTAAACAGAATCAGAAGAGATACATTTTACCAAATAAAAGGTTTGAAGAACTTCTGTGATGAAGAGAGCAGCTTGAGTTTTCCAAATATATGTTTCTGTAACTCTACTTCTTTTTCTGAAGTCATACAGAGAGGTAACTGACTCCAGATACTAGAAATTGATTATTTTTGGACCCTAATGGCAAGATATTAACTAAAGTTGCACTCTGCAGAGTTTTAAGGAGATTTTTAAGTACAAAATTATATGATAACTTTCTGGTACCTGCATGGAATTTATTCTTCCATTCTAGAATCAGGCCATCAGTTTTATCTGTGTTTGCATATAGAATCATAGAATCATTAAGGTTGGAAAAGACCTCTATGATCAACAAATCCAACCATCAACACAACACAAACATGCCTACTAAAGCATGTCCCAAAGTGCCACATGTACACCTTTTCTGAACACTTCCGGAAATTGTGGCTACACCACTTCACTGGGCACCCTGTTCCATCTCTTTATCTCTCTTTCAGTAAGGAAAATTTTCTTAATATCCAATCTAAATCTCCCTTGGCGATCTGTAGCCCTTACTTACAGATACTATTTTTAGTATGGTAAATCTAGCTAGATCTTAGTATGGTAAACATGTGTTACCTGTATGGTAATATTCTTCCAGCACAAACACCATAATTTTTGTTGCTTAGAAAATGAGGATGGCACAAGTCTGTCCTGGTGTCTGTCTTGTTTAATGTCTTTATTAGAGATCTGGGAAGGTGACCAAATGCATCCTGTCAGTTTTTCAGATGATCTCAAGTCTGTAGGGCAAGGGACTTCTTTGGAGCACTTAACAATACCCTGATCTGTCTAGGAAGGGAATTGAGGGGATAGGGATGGAGGAAAGGAGACATTAAAGCTGGAGCAGGAGAGGTGCTGATTACATGTATTGCAATCAACATATCAGCCTGAAGATAACAAAGAGGTAGAGTAGGTTGCATAGAGTGACTATAAACTCTCCATCTATGGAGATTTAATATCTCCTTGGGTCCAAGCTTTGAACTTCTCCATCTAAGTTTGATGTTGACCCTGCTTGGAGCAGGGAATCACACTTGGTATATCCTAAGGTTCTCTCAAACTCATGTGATTCAATGATTCTGTGCACAAAACTAAGAATTGTTTGTGCCTTCAAATAGCTGTTTCAAGAGAGTGTTTATAGACCATGTAATAAGGAAAATTACTTTGACAAAGAAATAGAACTGAATATAACATTTCTATTTTGGAGCTTCCTTTGCTACTTTTAGTATTCTTGTAGAAACCTGTGCTGAACAGCTTGACTTCCTCATATGTGATTTGAGAGTGGCCTTTCAATTCCGTCAACTTTCTTATACATTTTGTATTATGCTTCTTTCTCTTTCAGCAGTTGGTTGTTCTCCTGCTTGCATAGGTTTCAGTTAAGCAGGAAAGTCATTAATAGCCAACAGAAGCTATTTTTGTGGGTTTTTTTCCAGTCTAATTTTAGTGTCTGAATTATTTCTTGTTCCTCCTTGTAATATTTCAAAGGGAAAGCAAGTGTGAAAGGAGTATGAGGACTACATGTGCTCTTTGAATTTTTAGTTCCACATGACTTTAAACAGAACCATTAAAAAGTTTTAAATTCATAGAATCATAGAATCACCACATTGGAAGAGATCCACTGGATCATCGAGTCCAAACACTCCCCCCAGTATCTAAACCATGCCCCTCAGTACCTCATCCACCCACACCTTAAAGACCTCCAGGGAAGGTGAGTCAACCAGCTCCCTGGGCAGACTGTTACATTTCCTAATGACCCTTTCAGTGAAGAATTTTTTTCCTTATGACAAGCCTGAACCTCCCTGGCAGAGATTGAGGCCTCCTTTCAGGTAGTTGTAGAGAGAAATGAGGTCTCCCATCAGCCTCCTTTTCTCCAGGCTAAGCAACACCAGCTCNTGTTATCTCTTCCTAATATTTTTTAGATTTGATTTGCTTTTCTGCTGCTTTTGAGTGCTGAGATGGTATTTCTAGTGAACTCTCCATAAGGACAACAGGATCTTTCCTCAGAGTGGCAAGAATTCAGTAGAGTATATTTCTCTTTTCTGCTTTACTTTGTATGTAAAAACACTCAGTTTCTGCTCTCATTTTCCGACTAAACCTTCAGCACAGTACAAATCTTGGGTTGTCTTCACTGTCAAATTTCTTTTTGCCTGTCTTGAAGATGTTATTTCACTTATAAGCTACAGAGTAATAATGATATTACAATATCAGTAACCTATCTTTCCGTGGTTAAGCTATGTGAAATTAATCTCCTATCATTTTTTTTCTGTTTTTAAGGTCTATCATCAACAAACCTTTCTTAAAAAATCCAGATATATTCTGTTGAATATGAACTCTGACCTCTCTAAATCCTGCAAGATACTCAAACATGTTTGTGAGGTATATCTTCTGTTAAAACCATGTTGACTCTTGCCCTGTATTTATTTGTGTCTTTTATTTACAGATCTGCAACCACTTAAAAGGTTGAGATAATGTTTCAACTTAAACAAAACACTGTTGTTTTCCACCCTAGGATGCTTCATATTCAGTGGTGGCTGCATCTCCTCTTAGGCTAAAATTTCCCACCATGATGAAATGGAGGAATTAATTTCTCTTTAGAAAGTTCCATTCTAGAATGCATGAGAGATTAAAATCAGTTCAAATCAGGATCTGAGTATAAGTAAGTACTGGTCATAGTAGTGAGGTATATTAACATTTCCTTACCATATATAGATGTCTACATTGTATCTTCTACAGAAAACATAAAGTACTTAGATTTAGCATACTGTACTCTTTCAGCATGTAAGTATATTGGCTAATATACCAAATCAACTTAGATGTTTTCAGCCAGCTTTAAAGACATATCTTCACTAAGGAATATAAAAATTATTTTTTTGCATATAATTCTCAAGTAAGAAAGTTAAATAGAAACCAGTAAACTCTTTTTGCCACTGAAGTTGATTGCCAGATGACCAAATTTGCTTTGTACTTAAGAGACAATATTTTACTGTCAATGAAAAGTCAGAAAGAACTTGTACCCTGGTTGTAACCCAAAAGAAAATCGGCTTTGCATTTGACTGTTTATGTGCATGTTAAATATTCATGACCAGATTTACCCATTATCAAAATACTCACACATAGTATTACACCATATAATGAATTGCTTCCCCTGTTGAGAGTAGTCATTATAAGTTTGTATCTTATCCAAATGTATATTAATTTTTTTCCCCATTCCCCACTTCTGCATCTCCT
Source organism: Piaya cayana (assembly GCA_013389865.1). Lineage (NCBI taxonomy): Eukaryota > Metazoa > Chordata > Aves > Cuculiformes > Coccyzidae > Piaya > Piaya cayana. Next base: position 7,167 of record WAAB01024979.1, read on the forward strand.
TTAGTTTGCTGGCTTGTTGTTTTGGTATTAGCTGGTTTGTTCGGTTTTGGTTGGGTTTTTTTCTCCTCAGAAATAAATGTAGGAGTTGTATTTTACATAATTATTTGCAACCTGCAACATACAGCTTAGGTCTGAGGCCAAACTTCTATATAGCAGACCACAGACTGCATATTAAAATTTACATTTTCAGGTTAAACTACTCAATTACTTCCTAATATTCCTCATGACATTAATTATTTTGTAGACTATCTCCATGATGGATTATGTTCAAATTTGGACTTTGGTCAGACACTTTTTGTGTCCACAGAATTCACCACTTCCTCTCCATTCTCAGGAAAGAAAACCCACAGTTCCTGACATTTGGTTCAGTGACATGACCTTATGGCAGAAAAAAGGAGGAGGAAACTGAAGGAAACAAGTCCAGACTAAGGTGGATTGCTTCCCTCCCTTGTATTCTCAAAACGAAGGCTTCTGGTCACTGCTCAGCATGTATTGCTGACCACACTCTCTGTGATAGCAAGGGAACAGAAAAACACTAAGACATCCCACCCTGAAAATGAAACAATCTGTTTCTAAAAGATTCAGTTATCCTAAAGAGTTTTAGATGTGGAGCTGTGGGAAAGCGAAGTTTGAGTTTCAACCTCATTTTCGATTTTACAACTCACACAGGACACAAATTATAGCTTAAACACAAATTTCTGATTTAAACTAAATTCAATAAGCCATTTGTTACCTCTGCTAGCACTCAATTTGACCTTCCCTTAACTTCTCATTACCCTAGAGCACTTCACTTGCTCATAAATGATTTGAGTGAGTCATGTGATTTTGAAAAGAAGGTACAAGCTTTAGCCAATAAAAAATGCTCAGAGCAATCCTAGTATCATTGAATCATAGAATAGTTTGGGTTGTGGAAAGGACTTTAAGATCACCTAATTCAAACATCCATGCCATGGCTAGTTCAACCACCTCCAAGAATTCCCTTATGCACAATGATATTAAAACCAATACATGCTGGTGATTTTGTGCAGGATTTTTTTCTACAATATATTAAATGAAAAAAGTCAAATGATATATATATTTGGTTGGCATGTTTGGTTTTTGGGTTTTTTTGGTTTTTTTTTTTTGCATGTGTGCTGTTTTTATAACTTCTCAGTTTGTGGCAGTTTTTAATTTTTATTTTTTAAGATTAGAAATATATATTGCTTATTCAGTTTATTGGTAGAGATGGCTTTAATCAGACCCTCAATAGAGATGCATAAGTATCCCAAACTCCCTACTGTCAGATTTTATAACATAAACAGCCAGTTGAAACAAGAAGCCCTCTTTAATGTGGTTGTCTATGTTTTCTGAAAAAAATTTTGCTGTACTACTCCATCATTGCAATATTTAATCTAATAAAATAAGATGGAAAATGGATGGACTGGTATAACTTACACATAACAAAAATTTTTGAAGATCAATTCAATACAGAGAAAATTCATGGTGTCATTTGCATATATTTGTACATATATATTGCTACAGACTAGGAGACGTCTGTCTAGAAAGCTGCCTGGAGAAGAAAGACCTGGGGATGTTGGTTGACAGCCGGTTGAACATGAGCCAGCAGTGTGCCCAGGTGGCAAAGAAGGCCAGTGGCATCCTGGCTTGCATCAGAAACACTGTGACCAGTAGGTCCAGAGAGGTTATTCTCCCTCTGTACTCAGCACTGGTGAGACCGCTCCTTGAATCCTGTGTGCAGTTCTGGGCCCCTCACCATAAGAAGGATGTTGAGGCTCTGGATAGTGTCCAGAGAAGAACAACGAAACTGGTGAAGGGGCTGGAGAACAGGCCTTATGAGGAATGGCTGAGAGAGCAGGTGTTGTTTAGCCTGGAGAAGAGGAGGCTGAGAGGAGACCTCATTGCTCTCTACAACTACCTGAAAGGAGGTTGTAGAGAGGAGGGAGCTGGCCTCTTCTCCCAAGTGACTGGGGACAGGACGAGGGGGAATGGCCTCAAGCTCCAGCATGGGAGATTTAGGCTAGACATCAGGAGGAAGTTTTTCACAGAAGGGGTCATTGGGCTGCCCAGGGAGGTGGTTGATTCACCTTCCCTGGAGGTTTTTAAGGCACGGGTGGATGGGGTCCTGAGGGACATGGCTTAGTGTTTGATAGGAATGGTTGGACTCAATGATCCGGTGGCTCTCTTCCAACCTGGCAATTCTATGATTCTATGATACGTGTCCCTGTCTCTATGCCTGCATATGCCTGAGTTATAGACATTTTTTGCTTTCAAAGGAATTAAGGAAGAGTGATTTCACAAAGCATATGCTTCTGTGATTCATTTTTAAGAAACTGAGAAGTTTTCTGAAATAAATTCTAACAATATATTAGTCCAGATAATTCTTGCATAGTATTTAATATTATTTATTCTGATATGAAATTCTTTGGACATTCACAGCAAGAAAACAGTGTTTGTTTACAAAGACCAATGGAACAACAATATTTTCTTCTCATTGAAGATTTCAACTGCAAAATAAGAACATGAACTTTCTAAGACAATCAAGCACAAGCCTTTACTTGCTACCTGTTTCAGAAAGCACTGTGTAATCTGATTGAATACTTTTCACCTCGCTGTGCTAAATAAAAAGCATTCCCCTAACCTTATTCTTCTTACATTAGGACATATTTTTTTTAAATCTAATCTATTTAATTATTTAAAAATATAATCCATGAACATGGATCAGTATACCTCTCAACCTTGTTCTGTGAGTTGTACATAACCTGCATGAACGGCAAACCTGACCCTTTTTACATCTGTTTTGAAGTCTGAAGCACAGTTTGTTGATAATTTTGCACACAACAACAACATGCTTTAGGGTAAGTTTAATATGTATTTGGACAGATATCTTGCTATAAATTTCCTTTCCTTACATCTGAATGGAAGTGTACAGGAATCCAGCCCATTTTAATGATCAGATTGTTTATATCAAAGATTTTTGGGTTTTTTTGTATTACATGAGAGCTTAAAAAAAAAGGATTTTTTTTTCCCCTCACAAATAGTGGTACCATTAGTGGTTCAAATGATGATATACTTCACAACTGAAATGATTTCTGTGGCCCCTTTGTCTGGAATTAGGAATTCACTGTCTGGTCTTTTTGACTAATTGAGTATATGAACAGAGATTTTACTTTTCCAAAGAAGAGCAGTCCAGCTTCATACTTACACATGGCAATAGATAATTCCTTATGCTGCAGTCCCAGCTGTCTACCTCTCTGCTGCAGTCATGAGAGTCTATAGGCAAGAGAAATACAGAGATTATAGATTAGAAGGTACCACGTTTTATTTCTATGTTAGTTTTAGACGACCAAGTAATTTTTTTTTGGAGGTACACCTTCCAGTAAAATGTTTTTATTCAGTGACAGAAATTTAAAATGATACACACTGAATGGCTATGTATATCACAGAAATTTCACTAACATTATTTAAAATGTAAAATAACATAACTCTTTATATATAGTATTTCTCATTCATAGATTTCACAGTATTTTGCCAAACAAGTTGTTGTCACAGGAAATGTAACTAAACTTTCTTAAACACTTTGTTAAGATTATACAAGGAATGAATGAATGATTGAATATCTTCTCTGGTACCCTATTTAACTGTTTATACTATTTCACTTATGAAAATTCACCTTGACCTCTTATATCAAGAAACTTTTGCAGGTTCATTAGTTGAATCTGAAATAAACCTTGAGTCAAAACTTCCACAGTTTTAGTCTGCATAGCTCTTTTGACACTATTAGAGCTGTATTTTTAAAGATCATATAGTTTTGCTGCACTCTTGCTAAAACATTGTTGTTGTCTGTTTCATTCAAAAATGAAATTTCAAAAACAATACTGATGTGAAAACCCTAGATGGTTGGCAAATCGATGTATCATTTAACAGACTTAGTCCTCCACTAGAAAAATATCAGTATAGTAATACCTGAAGTAAAGACTGAGATTGAAACTCTTCAATTCATACGAGGAGATACACCAAATCCCTGAATATGAAGAGGATGTCAGAATCCCCAGATGCCTATAGATATATCAAGATGTGACAGAACGATGTTGAAAATCAATAAATATGTATTTGAGAGCCCCGAGAAAAAAACAGAATGAGATTTTGCAGTCTCCTGAGATGTGATAATTATGCATAGTAAGTTATTTGTCAGTTCAAGAACCAACTGACACAGCAACCTTCCCACAGTAAACATATAGACCCTTCACACATCACTGAACGTCATGGGAGTACAGCTGCCATCAGATTTTGAATACTACTATCATAGTGGCTTTTATATTTAAAGGAAGTAGAACTAACACTATTGTATTCTGCTTGGTGTATGTCCAAGAAGTGTATATGGATTACAATAGTGTAGACTTCTAATGAAATATTGGAGACACTTTTCTCCAAATCTGGACAAAGAGGAATCAGTAACATTGTTTTTATGTATGAGCCATCACATTGTCACACTTGGGTTGAATAAATGGTTTAGAAATTGTGATAATGCTACACAAAATTATTAATGAATTTTACTTCACTACTAAAATATCTCTTTTGAAGCTATAAATAGAAATTATTTGTGTAATTATATGTATAAATAGAGAATCTTGTTCAAATAATTTGATTCAGATTTTTATTATTGAGTATGTGAATAGCCATGGATTGCTTTACTGAATCATAAGAGTTTCATACAATCATAGAATCACAGAATCATAGAATGACCAGGTTGGAAGAGACCCACCGGATCATCGAGTCTAACCATTTCTATCCACAACTAAACCATGTCCGTCAGGACCCCATCCACCCGTGCCTTAAACACCTCCAGGGAAGGTGAATAAACCACCTCCCTGGGCAGCCTGTTCCAATGCCCAATCACCCTTTGTGTGAAAAACTTCCTCCTAATGTCTAGCCTAAATCTCCCCTGGCGGAGCTAGAGACCATTCCCTCTTGTCCTTTCCCCTGTCACATGGGAGAAGAGGCCAAATCCCTCCTCTCTACAACCTCCCCTCACATAGTTATAGAGAATAATGAGGTCTCCTCTCAGTCTCCTCTTCTCTAGGCTAAACAACCCCAGCTCTCCTAGCCGTTCCTCATAAGACCTGTACTCCAGCCCCTTCACAAGCTTTGTCGCTCTTCTCTGGACTTGCTCCAGAGCTTCAACATACTTCTTGTGGTGAGGGGCATAGAACTGAACACAATATTCAAGGAGTGGTCTCACCAGTGCCAAGTACAGAGGGAGAATCACCTCCCTGGACCTGCTGGTCACACCGTTTCTGATACAAACCAGGATGCCATTGGCTTTATTGGCCACCTGGGCACACTGCTGCCTCATGTTCAGTCGGCTGTAGACCAA
>WAAB01024979.1:12643-23365 GCA_013389865.1 Piaya cayana
CACTCTCTGGGCCCGGCCAGCCAACCAGTTTTCCACCCAGGAGAGTGTGCACCTGTCCAGGCCAGAGGCTGACAGTTTCCATAGCAGAATGCTGTGAGAAACTGTGTCAAAAGCTTTGCTGAAGTCCAGGAAGACCACATCCACAGCCTTTCCTCATCCAGCAGACGAGTCACTGTGTCATAGAAGGTGATCAGGTTAGTTTGGCAAGACCTGCCTTTTGTAAACCCGTATTGACTGGGCCTGATCACCCAGTTCTCTTGTATGTGCTTCATGACAGCACTCAAGATCACTTGTTCCATGACTTTCCCTGGCACTGAGGTCAGACTGACAGGCTTGTAGTTCCCTGGATCCTCCCTGCGACCCTTCTTGTAGATGGGTTTTAATTATTTTGTTTGTTTATTCACAGATATTAAATGTCTTCCCAAAGCAAAGTCCAGGTACATTAAAACACATAGACAGTAGAACAAAAATATATAAAATATTATTTTGCATACTTGATAACATATTCTAGAAGAAGTCTTTCTAAATAAAATAGCAAAATAAAACATGATTATGATCTGCTCAATTTGAAGGGAATGAATTATCTCTGTTCAAAAGGAAAAGTAGAAAGCATATGCAGTTCCCACAGTTTTAATATTTCCTGGTCTGGATGTCTCTGCTAAATTATGATAAAACATCACTTGGTGTCTTTCTGAGTCTTGCAGCAATTGTTGCCAACTGGAAAAAAGTGGCTAACCCCCTGAACATCTTTAAGTGCCTTAATGCCGTTCTTTTCTCTATTACCACATGTAGTTCTCTCTGGTGATGTTTTCAGGCTATGTTGAGTGATTTAAGGATTTTCAAATCACTGAAAGCAGTTCCCATGTGACTTATTATCTACTCAGAGGTGATGGAGGTGCGAACACCTCTGTGTAGTACTGACTCTGTGTCAGGGACACAGAGTATTGTAAATGAAGAAATTATGAAGAGACTGAGCTCCCTGGGGAGGATTCATCCACAGTAACAAACAGCAGTTGCAGAAGGAAGCTGTTCCTGTTTGAACCAGTGCAGTCTCTTTCTCTGCAAAAACTTCTACTCTCCTTATTCTCTTTCAAAAATAGTACTCAATTTTCCAGCATGGTGTTTTTTTCTTTCTGAAAGAAAAAGGGAGATTGCTCCTATCAAGGTATGGGAACAACAAAAAATTAATTGACATAGAGATTCTTTATAACCCAGTCTTGAAAACAAACTTGGGGTATACTTTAGTCATTGACTCAACTATAACTTAAGATGTGAGGATTTCTTTGCATAATTGTAATCCTATAACATCATGTTTCTTGCATATCCCCACCTACTGCTATGACAATCCAGTTCACAAGAAAGACAAACTACAACTCTAAGTATTCTTCATGCTGTGTTTTGCCCTGTTCAGATAGCAGGGGACAGGACAAGAGGAAATGGCCTCAAGCTCCACCAGGGGAGATTTAGGCTAGACATTAGGAAAAAAAATTTCAAAGAAAGGGTCATAGGACACTGGAACAGGCTGCCCAGGGAGGTGGTTGATTCATCTTCCCTGGAGATGTTTAAGGTACGGGTGGACGAGGTGCTGAGCGGCATGGTTTAGTGTTTGATAGGAACGGTTGGACTCAGTGATCCAGTGGGTCTCTTCCAACCTGGTTGTTCTATGATTCTATATACAAGTACTTATGTATTTAAAGACCAATTTTTTATTTATTGTCCCTCAACATCTGCATGACATAGAAAGCAAGGTATTTCTGTTTTTCATGTGAACTATGTTATAAAACTTGCTGTTCAGTATTAAGATTTTTTCCCCAATATTGTAATATAATACTGTTTTTAGGGAACAGTTGAGGCAGTTATATGCCTAAAGTTAATGATAAGTATATGAAACACAGAGATCTGAGCAGTGCCTGGCAATGTTTTCATAACATCTCAGCAGGTTTTCCTTTTTACACTTAAGCTCATTAAATATGGAAAAGTAAACAATATTGGTTTAAAAAAAGGCACAGATTCTACATATAAACAAAGAATGAAGGAACCACTGAGAATGTTCTGATCATTCCAAAGTTTTCAGTTACTATCAACAGTCTTCCGAAATAATGAGTTTAGTGCTTCAATATTTGTAGCTTAAGTTCTTGTTTGTTATTTTGTATGAGGATAGCAAATATATTGAGGGGAACGGGGTAAAGCAGTTATCTTGTTGTAATCAATTTTATTTATTTTTCTTTTGTTGACATCATCATATTGTCAATGTCAGATTATAAGCATTTCCATCACAAGCAATAATTAAAGTCATCTCAGTGACTTCAGTATGTTTTCATCTCTTCTGCTACTCATTTGTAATGTGATAATGTATCCTGTAATCACTCCTCATGAAGATTTAAATTCTGTGTTCCACTGAAATTTTGTCCAGTGAGGTCCATGACAGTCCTGGTTTTGTCCTTCTACCACAGACTTTTATGATCTGCAAAAGAGGTTGGACAAAGCACATATCACACTGTTGGCAAAGGTATTATGAACTGCATATTTCAAAGACTGAAATATACAATAAGCTACATTCAGACTGTAATTCAGACTTTCTATGCACATGAAATGATTTATCAAGGATGAAGTTTGCCAAGTACACTGCAGAGTCACTGGTTTTAGTCAATGCAGTCCTAAGCTTGAAAAGTTAGCTCTGTCAAAGACTTCTTTTGCCCTGTTCTTCCTTTAATGTCATCTAAAATTCACAGGAAACATGTAAACATTTCCAAGGCAGTTGTACCACTGTAAAAGTGTGCACCACAGAGCAGAATGATTTGCCTATAGAAATAAGCCATAATGTTCTGCAGAATCAGAAACAAGTGATAGTAAACTTCAAGGACCTTCAAGAAGTGCACGACCCACACATTGTTCTGTCAGATTGCAGGAGGAATATTTGACAAAGGATGTGACAGAGTGTTAGATGCACACATTAAAAAGCCCTTGTTCTTTTTGGTGGGTAACTTATGATCTTAAAGGTTAATTGAGAAGCTTGATATGAGCCAGCAATGTGGACTCACAGTCCAGGAATCCAACTGTATCCTCAGCTACATCAAAAGAAATGTGTTCAGCAGGTCAAGGAACATGATTCTACCCTCTATTCTATTGACAGCAGGAGCAAGATGAAGCTCATGACAAATCAATTTGATTTCAGATGAAGTCCTTTATTCTGGGTTAACTGGCTGCTTATATAGACCAAGCAGGCCAAACATGAGGTAAACATTGATTGGTCACTTCTGCCCTAGTCATAAGTCTTCATTGGCCACAGCCCAACCACATAGCTATGTTGCTAGGTTGCAACTCCTGTCCCCCATCTTCAAGTTTCTTCATTAACATAACACAACAGAGTCATTACCACTTTTTGTGACTTCACCAGCTCCACCCTGCCAGGGTGCTTGAAGAAGCTCATTGTATTAAGCTTCCCAATAATTCCTCTCTTGTGGGACCTCATCTGGAGTACAGTGTCCAGTTCTGGAATCCTCAGCTTAAGAAGTATATGGAGCTGTTAGAATGGGTCCAGAGGAGGGATAGAAAGATGATCAGAGGAATGAAGCACCTCCCATATGAGGACAGGCTGAGAGAGTGGTGTTGTGCAGCCTAGAGAAGGCTCAGAGAACTTATAGCAACTTTACAGTACCTGAAGGGTGCCTACAAGAAAACTGGGGAGGAACTGTTTACAAAGTGTTGTAGTGATAGGACTAGGGGCAGTGGGTTTCAACTGAAGAGAAGCAGATTTAAGCTTGATATAAGGAAGAATTTCTTCACCATGAGAGTGGTGATACACTGGCACACGTTACCCAGGGAAGCTGTGGCTACCCCATTCCTGGAGGTGTTTAAGGCCAGGTTGGGTGGGACCTTGGGCAGCCTGATCTAATGGAATTTGTCCCTGCCCATGGCAGGTGGCTGGAACTAGATGATCTTTAAAGTCCCTTCCAATTGTGAAAAACACTCGTTCACTGCTAAAATATTAAAAAGGACAAAATCTTCAAAGCAAAAATAATATTTTTATTTTACAGTTCAGCACTGAATTGGATGCCCTTCTAAAAAAGGCATACTACAAAGGCTGGTTACAGGAGTTTTATACTGGTTAAACATGTATATTCATACAGATTTTGAGAAATGCTGGTTACATATTCGAGGAATATTGCTTAACCATACACAGAACTCATACCACCCACTCTCAAATGTACACCACAGTTCCTTTGTGTTCAGAATCCTCTGATGCTTGTTATCTTACCTCCTTCCTTATTGTCTCCTCTTGATGAGCTCAGGTTGCTCTTTGTTCCTGCTCGGGAACTGTCCTCATTTTGACTAGCAAACAAGCCAAACTTCCATCACAATCACATCCTTCATTACTGCAAGCTGGCTAGGATTTGCCTTCAGTATACATACTAGTTTTAGACAAAGGATTGTGTAAGTTCTCAAAGAATATTTATTTAAGTTATCCAATTATGTCTCAAGATTGTCTGCACACCATCTCCCGACATGAGACAGATCCACATCACAAAAGTATACAAACCAGCTGCAGCAAAACCCATCAACCAATTCTCACACAATCCAAACTAATCTATGATTCTATGATTCTATGAGTTATGACCCAAACACTGAGAAATCACATAGAGCTGTTTGTAGTTGGAAGTCAGACTCACTTCTCACATGCTACTGATCAGAATTAAGCAGTTCAGAAATGGAAGAACTATAAAAAGGTCATTTTGTTCTAGATTTTGTGTGGAATACAAGTTTTTATTAATATATTTATCAGTAATTTCTAAATTTAATTTTAAGTAAACTGTATAGAAAAAATAAAAGGAAGATTTTGTTTTTCTTTCAGAGGTATCAGTTGACTGTTCTACAACATCTTTTAATCAGTTTTACTTTTATTAATTTCTTTCTTTACTTCAGATACTAGAATAGATCTACTTCACACAAGTTGTCTTTCCAGTAATGCATGGGTTAAAAAGTAGAGAATTATCAGGAAAGTGGATTTACTTCTAAACTATAGGCTAAAATATGATTTGGCTGAGTTTGTTCTCATCAGAGCAAGCAAGTTTCTCTTCCTAACTTTGTTGGCTCAATCTTTGAATATATAAATCTTTTGTTGTTCTAGTATAAAATACTAATGAAAGGATTAGATGCTCTATGGAAAATTAATTTAGATTCATAGAAAGTTGTCTTTTGAAGTACAGGTAATTTTGTGTGAGTCTTAACATTTTCTGCCTGTGTTAGTTAATTTTAATATTATTGATCTAACAAAAATCAATTGATGTTATAAGCTCTGTTAACACAGATGTTTTGGAAAGCTTAGTGATAAATTTGCTATGTATTCAGAAGATTCAACATTCACCTTCCAAATGAAGCCCTAAAAAATTTCTCTAAACATGATTATTATCCCAATAGGTTATTTTCTGTTAATCATGACATTCAAATAAGTGGAAGATGACTCTGGGCATAGCATGAAATATATTCTTTAAAAGTTCTCTAGAGACTATGCACTTCAGGTAGTACTGTGGACAGTGGGAATTTCTGTGACTTTATATCTGCTGTATTGTCAGCTCTACTTAAACCAAAAGACAAGACATCTCCAGATGCCTATAACAACTGCATATGCAATCTTCATCAACTGCAGATGCTTTATCACAAAGTAACAATAAGGGATGTGGATAGATTTTGCTTTTAACAACTAGTATTATTCTTACTTTTATTATTGATAGTGTGGAACAGTTGTGAATTGTAGTTAGCAAAATGAATCACTACATCATTGCAAATCACTAGACATAGCTACATGTACTACTTCAAAATTAAAGAGGCTGATGTAGCAAACTATCAGCTTTACTTGTCTCTATAACTGATTTTTGTTTACAATCACCTTTACATTTTGTAGCAGCTCTTAATCTTGCTGCTGGTTGGTTTTACTACTTACTACCATTGTTGCTGCTGCTGCTACTACTACTACTGCTGCTGCTGTTCTTTCCATTTTAATAGAAATTTCTAAATTATTTGACAACATTTTAGAATAATGTACTACATTCTGGTTCTAAATTGTCTGAGTTTGGGAAGGTAAGATATGATTTTTTCACTTTTCTCAGACCCACTTACAAATGACTCAGTTAGCAAGACTGTACGTTGTAAAATCAACTAAATTTTTATGTTCTTCCTGCACTTATTTCTTATCATGTTCATTCATTTGTTTGAGTTTTGAGTTCTCTTGTATAGTACTGGTAACGCTTGCACGTAGATGTTTGAAGCACATATATATCCTTGACAAATCCAGAAATAACCAAGCTGAACAAATATTATACTCATAGAGAAGATATAGAATTATTATCTGAGCCTTATGGCCCACCTTTTTTTCCCCTCTTTTACAAGGAAAATCAAAGGACAACTATTAATGAGATTTAACACGCTAACTGAAATGAATGTTGGAAGAGATTTAAATGAAACAGTAGTCTAAACAGAATTTTAAATCTTTGTTGTAAAAGCAGTAAGAGAAAATCGGCATTCCCCTAAACATATAAAAATTATAAAATTGTGGATAAAACTAAAATTCTAGAGTTATAGTCAATTATTTAAAACTGTGTTGCTTCCATAACAGTAAATCTATGGATGTGTGAAATCAATGCACAGTAGAAAAACAATTTCAAATCCTGTTAGCCAGTGTTACATTACTTACAGTGATCTAGGCAGAAATTGTTCCAGTTTTTATTGGTGTAACTCAGGAAATTCTCCATTCCTGTGCTTTCAGCTTCCCTCAGTCATTTCCTTCCATTTTTCTGCAAGGAGAAAAAGAAATTATCATATTTCTACACCTTTGTAGGTTAAATGCAAGGCCTTATTGAAAATTACCTTTCAAATGACATCTGGCAAGACTTCAGATTCCTAATATACTAGGATGAGATAATGTTCTATGATTTATTCATTCTGAATATTTAAATTTTATGTAAAAGTATAATTACGAATTTACAAAGAGTAAATTATTCTACCCATATATAATTGCATTCATTAGTCTAAAATTAGTGAAGGAAATAACTGTCACTATTAACCAAAAATTCTCTCTGACAGAGTTTTCCATTGCTACATTACTGATATTATTTAATTTAATTTCTGTTTAATGTAAGATCAAAGCAAGCAATGACCATGGAAGAAGAATTTGACTACTCTCTGTTACTAGATGTCTTCATAGCAGGGAGAGTTTTCTTCAGTGAATTGAAATCTGTAGTGATTTAAAACATAACTCATACTACTCCCCAAAAAAATAATGAAACTTAGAAAGTGAAGAATGACCTAATTTATGCAGAGGTCAAGAGCTCACCTCGTGGTGTTAGGAACAGTTTTTTCTTTAATGTAGGTATAAAGACTGAAGATAATAAATAGTGTTTATTTTCTTAAATATCCACTATTATATGGTCTGTGACAGTGGGGTTTTTTTAGAAAAATGTAAGGATAGTTTGAATACCTTATTGTGTTCGGAACTGTTCTTATGCAGACTACATCCAAATGTGAGTACAGGTGGCCATTACCCCTTTTTTAATTTGGATAACCAAGATGTTTTCACTGTCAATATTGCCTTCACTAATTATAAAAGCAAGAGAACATCCATCCCAGGTTGAACAAACCTGTTGTGGGTATTAAGTGACATCAATTAAGAAAAGTAACCTAATGATAAATTACTTGCACATAATAGAGAAGTGACTGCATTCCAGTATTTTCAATATGTACGTTTTCTCTTAGCAAAACTCCTTAGAGAGTGAGCACCTGGAATTATCATCTAGCTTAGATGGAAGTATTTATCTGTTGAACCAATGAGTTGGGTTGAGTGTAAGTTTAACAATGCCAACGTACTAAGGTTTTGTTTCACAGTGAGTTGATGTACATGAAATCCCCTTTACCTGAAGAATTAAGTAAGTAAGGGGTACTGGTGATTTTTTTCGCTGAAATATTCAGTTGAATTTTTCTTATACTAAGTGGTTTGGTTTGGACTTAGTATCTCATTGTGTGACGTTACTTGCATTCCTTGGAAAAAATGAATCTTGTATGAATCAGAATTTAAAATGAGAAGTGTATATTGTTAATGGCTAAATCATTTGGTTTACTTCATTATTAAGAAAATATCACACAGACATAAGCACAAATACTAATATGAGTGAAAAATATATAAATAAGTATGAACCTATAGATAAAAAATTAAGTTATTTAATTATATTTTGCAATATCATTTGTCTTTTGGAATTTTTGGAGGTAGTAGTGGTGGGGGATGTTTTGGGGAGTGATACTTTTTTGTTCTGTTTTTCATTTTAGTACAGAATTTAAGGCCTGCTACAAAGCATAGGACTTGAGTCAGAAAGGGTAAACATTAAAGAAATCTGGGGTTACAATTCTTCCAATATTTTTTTTCCTTACAGAGAAAAATGCATGACTTCTATGTGTCACCTTTGTTTTTGTTATGACAAAAATTATCTTTCTTTTGGAATATAAGAAGATATGCTATGAATCATGTCAGATGATGAAAGTAAAATTATTCTAAAATAAATACTTCAAAAGAAGTAAAAGCTATTAGGTTTTCCATCTAATGGAAGCTAAATATTGCTGCTCACTTGTTTTTCTTATTAGATTTTCTATATAAGATGAAATTTCTTCTCAAAAGAAACTAACAAGTTAATGCTTCCATTTTTGTTCAAGTGTTATTCCAGTTCACTATCATAAGAAATTAAATGGAAAAATTGAGAATGACTGTGCAGTGACAAGTAAAAATTACTTCTCAGTTATCTTGATTTTTGCAAATTCATATTCTACAAATTATTGGGGTTTTAAAAATGATTTTATTTCTTCCAGAAAAATAAGATATGGCAAAGAAAACTGATTCTTAAATGAATCTCTGCAGATAAAAGATTTCTGAATACTTAATACGTTTTTAGATAATCAGGTAAAAGTTAATACTCTGACTTGCATTTTCCTTTTGATCCATTTTGACTTTATTGAAGTTAAAGCAGCTGTTTGTAAGGGTGAAGCTGAAACAAAAGCAAAAGGCAGAAGCAAGATTAAAAAATGGAAAAAATAAATTAAAAAGAATAAAAAAGAAAATGGAAAAAAAATAAAATTAAAATGAATAAAAAAGAAAAAGGGAAACTGAAATTGATAAAGAAAGGGAAGGGAAGGGGAGGGAGGGGAGGGGAAAAATACAGGATGAGAAAGAGGGGAAGGTAATTATTTTATCTTCTGATTTGCTAGATTGTTATTTAATTGTTTATTTGTAGAACAAGTCCTTATGACAGTTTCCTATCCACCTTCTCCAAAACTACAGAAGTGGATTAAGGCTGAATAAGTAGGTAGTTACTACATTGTTCCCTGCTGCAATGTAAAGTCACTGTGGTAGAATTAAATAGTCTGTGGCAATGGATCCATTGAATAACCCTGGTGCGTGTAGGACAGAAGGTATAATAAGAGCAGAATGCCATGAAATACATTGAATTTCAAGTACAAGCAAAGGTCTGTTTCTGCATTAATATGTAATTCCTACTTTTACAAAGATTCTCAGTCTGATGTGAGTGTCAATTTTTTTTTTTTCATTCTTTCTAATGGAAATAATGTTGTCTGAATTTTTAGCATTAGCTCTCCTGATCAGGAGAAATAGATTCATTAAAAATTTCATTAATTTGATTGAACTTCTAGGATTCACTGTCTTCCTAACTGAGTTATGTATTGGTTATTTGTCTTGTTTTTAATTATTTTACTTCCCTAGCAGTTCCCAAGGGAACATCCCATTACATTTTTAATCCAAAATAATTTAGTAATACTAATAAACCTTTAATGATGGAAGGAAACAGTCTGATTTTTTATGATCCTACTTGATCTGACATGCCTGATTTATGTGGTTTACTGAATTAATCTATTAAATTAGGTCAGAAAACTTGGTTTTGAAACATTGGATTAGAGAAGCACTTCATAATGCCTGTTTTGAATGGATATCATTTCTCACTACTAAAGCCATTCCTGATTAAATGTGTAGGTTAATTCTCCAATAGGTGATACACTAGAATGAAATTTAAAAGACTATGATTATCAGGGTGTTGCTCTCAACTTTCTGCTTGCTTTAACCATCATGATTGGTTTTCATTTCTGCAAAATCAAAATGTTAAGGAATTTATTTCAGTTCATTACCTCTGTGACTTTAGAAATTTTCACAA
The DNA here is from genome assembly GCA_013389865.1 of Piaya cayana. NCBI lineage: Eukaryota > Metazoa > Chordata > Aves > Cuculiformes > Coccyzidae > Piaya > Piaya cayana. Next base: position 22,846 of record WAAB01024979.1, read on the forward strand.
AATATAAATTTCTCTGACTGACTGAATGACTCTCCCCACAACCATGCACCTTAGAAAATTTGACATGTCTTCCTTTATGAAAAGAATTCATATTTACTTCTACTTTGTCAATATTCATTGTAACAAGACTTTGAGGTAAAAATTTCAGTTAATTGATTTTTATACTGCAGATACTCTTTTTCACAGAATCACAGAATCACAGAATCACCGGGTTGGAAGAGACCCACCGGATCATCAAGTCCAACCACTCCCACAAAACACTAAACCATGTCCCTCGTCTACTCGTAACTTAAGCACCCCCAGGGAAGGTGAATCAACCACCTCCCTGGGCAGCATATTCCAGTGCCTAATGACCCTTTCTGTAAAAAACTTCCTCCTAATCTCTAGCCTAACCCTCCCCTGGCAGAGCTTGAGGCCATTCCCTCTTGTCCTGTCCCCTGACACCTGGGAGAAGAGGCCAGCTCCCTCCTCTCCACAACCTCCCTTCAGGTAGTTGTAGAGAGCAATGAGGTCTCCTCTC
>WAAB01024979.1:23827-43076 GCA_013389865.1 Piaya cayana
AGAATAGAAAAAAAGGGGGTTTTATCTTACTATGGTCAGTTTCTTACTCTCATGACTCTGCATCATCATGAGGGTTAAAATATGCACATATCTAATTATTGTTTAGTATGAAACCTGAAAGTCAAAGATTCCATGTTTGCATAGGATTTGTCAGAAAATAGGAAGAAAAGTTTATAAGTTTTAAAAAATGTTTTGTTTCATATTTGAAATAAAAGAAGTTGTTTATTTGATGTTATAATTGCTATCTTAAAGTGAAATAGTTATTTATTTATTTATAGTCATAGAGAAAGGAATAGAAAATTTCAGGTCTCTGAGCCATCACTGAGCCATCATGAATCCATGACAATGGATTGTCTCCCTGCACAAGGTGTTGCTGAAACCATAACTTGAATATTGTGTTCAACTTTGGTTCCTCACTTCAAGAAAGACCTTGAGACACTGTCCAAAGAAGACTGATTAATCTTATGAAGGGTCTGTAACACAAGATTTATGAAGAGCAGCTGAAGAAGCCTGCCTTAGGAGGCTAACTTTATCATAGACTTCACCACATTTGAGCAACCTTTCACTGCCTTAAGGGATTAGATCAGTGTTATTGTAATAAAAATCATGTCCTTTTCAAGCTGTGATGAAAGTTTTAGGTTAACTATATCTACGTATGATTCATCAATATTAGAGAAATTTTTCTTGTTGGTACAGTCCCATGACCTGACTGGTGGTAAGTGGGGATTTTCTCCTCTGTTATGAGAATCACCTTCTATGTATCATAATGGTCTACATCCAAGACAAATTGCTAGATTGTGTAACACTCTTAAATTAATTTATGCATTTCTTATTTCTTTTTGGCACATTACTCTCAAATGCAATAGGTGCACTTTAATATGTTCAGCTGTGCTATTTTGGTATGTAAAATTTCCTTGGAGTCTTGTTATACATAGCACTTCCTTTGATAACAGAGAATTCTTTTACATGCCCCTGTGATTACAGAGGCCAAATAACTTGACGTTAGTATTGTGGCTGGTATTGGCTGGTGCACATGGCATTTCAAATATTATCAAGATCCTCAGGACTGGTATAATTCAGGGAAGTAACATTTCCCTCCTGAGTACCTCAAATTCTGTACCAATGAGAACTTCCTTTGCTGCATATCTAATAATGCTGTCTTGGAGTACAAATCATGATTACTGCAAATCCTTGTAATAGTTTAAAGGCAGGGTTTCCTGCATTGTTGCTGAGGTTCTTTCTTATACATATTCTTCATGGAGTATATATAAACACATAATGAAGGTTTTAACTAATGTGGATTTTGCACATGATAAAACTGTGCACACCATTCTAGAATTGCACATACATAAAAGTAGAACCATACGCAGTTGTTACATAATTTCCATAAATTTTTCCAATTTAAAATCAATGCCACAAATGAAATAACCACACAAAAATACTTAAGCAATTCTTTGTATGTTTCTTCTCTATTAATTTGGAAAATATTTCTTAAAATATTTTTGGATAGCCAGGGATGTCTTATCCATGAATATACTGACAGCGAGTGTTAAAATTTTGGAGGGTTCTCCTTCTATATTTTAATAAAGCCTATTTGAGTCTTTCTCAGTAATCACTGGTATGCTCAAGTGCAATTTGTGAAGAGAGATAATAGAGGAATAAGCAATACAGAAGAGGACCAGACGGGTTGTGATGTCTTAGTCAATTTGTCCCAAATTGCTGCAACTAAAGGCTTATATTTTCTAGATTATGTCAATAAAAGGTCCATTTCTGCTGGTCAAAAGGTCCTTGAGGTGGCCACAATTTCCATTTGTCAGAACGTGTCAAACTTCTTGACATAACTTTATTCTGTGCTTTTTTTCTTTTGAAAGGCCTACTGTGTCATAATTTCTTTCCAATCCTACAACTGAGAGTGTCACACTTTTAATGTTGGGTTTATTTCTCATTTACATGCACTGCATGATGATCAGACTGCACACCTTGATATAGCTGAATGGTCATAGTGTAGCACAGGAATTTGTAACTTGCCCAGAGGTGTTCCAGACTTCAACCAGTCACTTTTTAGTCTCTGAGTGACAGTCTGAACTCTTCCTCTCTCTGTTCTCCCAGTCCAGAATACAGGTGAATTCACCTGACTTGCAGGAAATGGACATTTGAGGTGGAAAAGTTCAGATATGTCCTAGGGTCCCATGTGAATTCTGTCAGAGTCTATTTATTACAACCTGGACTGGGTGCCTCTGAAGTAGAAGGACCCAGAATAAAGTACCTTGCATGCAATTATACCATTCACAATTTAAGTTACCAGCCCCCATGTGTTCTTCATACACTATGCCTGCAAAAATTAATTTGATTAATTCAGTGTTTTTGCAGGAAAGTTGACTTTTTTCCTTATCTTCTGACTCACATTGGTTCTAGGCTCCTTCTGCAGTTCACTAAAAATTAAAAATAAACTCATTCTCTCAGCTTTATATTTTCAATGGTTATTAGCAACGATTTGGTCAGAGTTTGGTTTGTTTCTCTTCAAGACTCATTCAATACACAATATAATGGCAATGAGGTTATACCAATATCTACAAAAATTCTGCGTGCACCTGCTTATAAAGAGTATTACTTTACATTGATACTTCAGTGTGAGTCAATTTTTTTTATGTGGTAGCCATAAGGCTATTTTTGCTATGGAAGACATTATTTTACAGCTCCATCAATTCCTGTAAATTTTACTTTACTGTGGCTGAGTTCTTAATTTAAGCACTCTGTGGTTTTTGTGGTATTTACTGTTATTTGAGTTGAAAAACTTGCCTTGACCAAACAGGAATCTGAATAACCTTATCAATATGTAAGACATTTTGTTCAATTTGAAAGCTGATTTTACTTACAGTTGATGTGTGTCATGGTTTGATTTATGGCCACTTCAGAATAGCCAGATTGTGGCTGAAAGAAACTACAATTCCCAGGTATTCCATGCAACGTTTTTCTACGTAAATCAGGGTGCATTGTGGGGGTGGTGACCCTCCTCCTTTTCCGGGGACCGGGGAAGCCATTTTGACCCTGCTCTTTCTGTCCAGACGGGAGCGGCGTGTTCTGCTGTCTGAGGAGCGTAATAATTTGTTTTTTTTCCTCTTGTTANGGAGTTTTAACTCAAAACCAAAACAATGTGCTGCTATATACTTTGCTAATTTAAGGAAAATTTTGCAAGTATACAGAATATATCATAAACAGAAACTACAGGGGGTTGCTTAAACAGAATAGCTGCACTTTTAGTAGGATTGAGTAGTTCCTGAAGGAGACAACTTCACAAATATAGAAATCAGAGAATTATATTTTAAAAGTCATGCCCACAGATCAAGAGACCCAAGACATAGGTAAAGACATATATTCACTGGTCATAACCAATCTATTATACCATACAAATCACACTGTTCTACTCAAATAATCACATAAAAAGAAATATGTCAATTAATAAAATTCCCTTTTTCTCAGTGGGATATTTTCCATTAAAGGCACTCCATCTAAGGAAAAAAAAATTCAGACAGTTCATCTTTGAAACTTTAATTTTTTTCTTGCTGTGTAGATGCCATAATAATAGGTGGTATGATAGAAGAAAGTGAAGAGTAGTTGAAGGGAAAAATAAAGTAACACAAATGTTTTTGAATAGCTACTCTTCACACAAAATGTCCTCTAACATAACAGGAACCTGCTCCAATATGTTGCTTTTGCTTTTTCATGAGACTGTGACTTTGAGGCAACATTTCTTAAACAGACCTGTAGTATCTCTGATTTACCCAAGAGATAAAAAACCCCACAAGGTCTCTAGTGATGTGCTGATCAAATACAGGCAGTATTCATCTAGAAATTTTTTCCTTTGAAGAGGTTTAGGTTTTTTTCTGAGGGTATGCAGCTTTATTTGTTTCTCTTTGAGGCAAATACAAGCATTTTTGCCAGCAATTTGTGGAACTAATGTGACATTTTGAATATAGAACTGGTTATGGGCATTCCTATCATATATTCTGGGCTAAATTTCTTCTTTAAAAGTAATGGTGTATTATAACTGGCTACAGCATGTCCTGCTATAATGGTCTTCAAGCTGAAGATTTGCACTCTTCAGGGAAAGGGAACTTTACACTTGTTCTAAACTTACTCACTGATCTGAGGTTAAGGTTACAACTGTATTCTTTCATCAGGAAAGAAAATACAGAACTGTTATTTCCAATTGGAGGAAGTGCACAAGTAGTTTTTCCAGTAACTCATACATTGGCTCTTTTTTATGCATTTTGGGAGTTCAGACTTACTTCATTTCTTTGGACAGGGAACATCAACTCCCAGGAAAGATGTTGTTCAGTATGATAAAGAATATCTTGTTGTCCAGTATGATAAAGAATATCTTGTTGTTGGTAATGTACTATAGTTTCTGATACTAATACTTGTAATATTTCTGCGAAAGAAAGTCTAATTAAGCAAAGGAGAAAAGCACCAAAAAGGGATATTTTGATAGTCATCTTTCCAAGCAAGTTCTCCAGTCTAATAGAGAAAATGTTATCTGGAGATATGAAAATATTCAAGATGGATTTCAGAAAGTATCTAAGAGAAGTTGAACACAATTCTTTACCAACCATAGGAAAGGCATTCTCCAATAATGTAGATTTTCTGAATCAAATCGTTCTTTTTTGATCTTTTCATCAACTTTTATTGTTCTCTTCTTACTGAAAAGAAAAATAGAGGAGGTAGACTTATTTTCACATTAAAACTGAAATTAGGCACAATGCTGTTTCTGCTGGTTGTAGAGTTTTTTTAGTAACTACTTCAGGTGACTGTACTGCTGTCCTGAGAATTTACATCTCCTCAGAACTTTTGAGCAGTATCATTTTCTTCATCTATATAACACTTAGTGTTTGAGTAGAGTAAAACATGCATTTCTAATATTTTACTCTTAAAAATTAACATATTGTAGTATTGGAAGTCAGAGAAATTGAAATTGATGAACTATATCTCTGGATTTTCTTATTTTTTCTTTACTTTTTTTCCTTTGTTTTTATTCAGATGCAAAACTAGAAAGAAATTGGGTATTAAATTCAGGAAGGCTAATGTTTTTCCCTTCTCTGGTCTTTCCAGTTTAACACATAACGTAGGAGATTGATTAATTTCATGCCAGAATTCACATATCTCTAAACTGCTTCACCATTAACCCTAATATCCTGACAAGCCAGAGGCAATTCTTTAAGTGATTCTAGAGTTATGACATGAAGTGGTGGTCATGAAATACGTCTAATATGTATGTTTAGCATGAATATGCATAGAAAATCTTATTGAAGTAGGAGAATTTGCTTCACCCTTTTAAAATCAATTTCACCAGTCCACTTTGCAAGAATGTAACATCCTGTCCATTCTCCAACAATGGCTTTAAATTGGAGTTGGGAAGAATTTACCTGGACATTAGGATGAAACTTTTCATGGTGAGGCCCTGGCACAGGTTTCCCAGGGAAGCTGTGGCTGCTCCATCCCTGAAGGTGCTCAAGGCCAGGCTGGACAGGACCTCAAGCAACCTGAGCTAGTGGGAAGTGTCCCTGCCCATGGCAGGGGCATTGGAACTGGGTGATTGTTAAGGTCCCTTCCAACCCAAACCATTCTATGGTTCTGTGATTCTGATTAAGTGATGCATGAAGGGGCATTTTACCATACAAACCCCTAATATCCTTTGTTATTATAATTATTTAAGTCTTGGGGTAGAACATTACAGTTGATCTTTCACTCATTTCAGCTATAAATTGCATGTTTTTCTTTATGTCAGGTACAATATATTAATCAAAACACTTCTATTTTATGCAGCAACATGTGAATACATTAACCTAAATTATATTTTCTTAGTTCTTCCTGGCAGAATATTTGCCAGAATTTTCTTGTATTTTTTTCCAGAGTACTTATTCCATCTACACTCCTTACTCTATGAAAACATAATGCCATCATCTCCTTCCTTTTTTCTAGGAAATTACCCTGCAATTTTGATATGCATTTAACAACACATAAAACATCCAGGAGAGTTTTTATTTTTCATTTTCCTGAAAAAAACCCTAAACCAAACCAAAACTGAATAAACTACCAAAAAAGCCCTTCTAAGCTTTCAACTTATTAAGTTTTCACAATATTGAATTAAATCTTGCCAACAGTATATATTGTTCAAAAATTCAGAGGTATAAACTAAAGACACAGGCATGCTTTATTGTTTTCACCTCATTCCCAATACAGTTGTAAGAGGTTTTGTAACATAAAACTTCTTCTGCATGAAAGAATAAGGACAGTTCTGAGTGAACTTGATATATAACTGATAGCTAACTCTCCTTTCCCCGACATAGATTGTGTGCTTGGCAGTAGCATACTTTATGCCTTTGATTTGTGAAAGCTGGAAATACAAGTGCATAAACCCATCACATTCAGAAGGCTGACATTTGGGCTGTTTTTCTCGATGCACCCCCAAGGGTGAAGAACTTTCAAAGAACTAGAAGAAACAATAATACCCCCTCACTGAAGATTTGTCATGGTGGGTAGTCAATTATTTTCCCTCAGGTGCTACTGCAATGGTAGATGAATATCCTCAAAGGTAGTGCTCTGGATTAGTATTTAGGAATTCTGAGTGCAACTTCATTCTCTGCTTATTTGAGTTCCCTTGGGCAAATAATTTAATATCTATCTTATTTCCCCTTTGGTAAGAAAGCAATAATATTTTTGGTTTTGTGGTTGGATGGAAGGGAAGTTCATAGCTGTGTGAAACTCGGATGTTTGTAGCGATAATCTTATATAGAAAGCTCTAGAAAGTTCTAGAAAGCTTTGTAAGGAGATAAATACAGATGATTGGAGCCTTTGTAACAGGAAAATATATGTAAGTAATTTTTTTATTCAAAGCAGTCACATGTACTTACATTTCACAATTTGCCTTATTCTTTTGGTTTTTCTTTCCTCTCACTGACTTTCTTTTCCAACCCATTGTATCTTCAGTGTTTGTTTAGGTGGTTTTATTAGTTTTTCTTTTCACTGCCTACATCCTTTACTCAGTTGACTTTACCCAGGGATTCTCAGGTCTTCAGTTAACTCTCAACTCTTCTTCTTTCTCTACATATTCTTTTTCTTTTATAATATTGCTTTCTAATCTTCTATTCTATTAGTATACTATTCTGTTACATGGCTGTTAGTCTTGAATCTAGTCCTTCAGGATTTTACTCTCTCATTGATATTGATATTTGAATAGATATTTTCTGAGAAAGGAAAAAAATTGGCTTTTTTGGGGGGGTAGTGTTTTTTGGAGGTTTTTCTTTTTCTCTCCCTGAGCAGAATATACAAAAATGTATTTATAATATGAAAAAGAAGTAATCACTCTACCACTTGAAAGTGAAAAGAAAAGCTTTTAGGAACTGGAGAAATGTTCCTCACCTATTAAAATTTGTTGGGCTGCATCTGTAATTTTAACTGATTTATAACTCACTTCATGGTCAGAACAAACAAGGTCCAACTGTTGATTCACTCTCCTGGGTGCAATACATTCAAATTTAGAACTAAAACATTAAGGTTAATTTCCAAGCACTCAATTCACAAGCCAACCTTTTCTATATGCATGAATTTTTTTTGCGGGGGGGGAGACAGGGGGTGGTGGTGAAAACTTGACTGTGTTAGTTCCACCTGTCTTGATTCCACTCCATCTGCAAAATGTACTATGATGACATAGTTTTCTTTCTGAAAGGAGGAAGAAATTGGTATTACCTCTAGAATGTGATTTTTTTTTTTTAACAGAGCATCTTGATGGATAATTTAACAGCAGGACTATTTGAGTTGTAAAGATCTTTGTAAGAGTAATATCTGGCCTTTGCCTTAAAATATCTGTCTTGCTTTGAAAAGTAAAATTATGACATCGGTAGATTCATTCAAGTGGTATGCTCATTCCAAGTATTAAAAAAATTGATGAACCAAATTAGTTGAGTAGATGATATAAGTGGTAGTGACCAAAATGATTAATGTAAAATGAAACAAAAAAAAATCTCTCTTTGTTTCAATCTCAAATAAGAAATAGGAAATTTTGTGGCAGATGGACTCTAGTTATACTCAAAAATTATAAGGTTTACTCAACAATTCTAATACAATATTAGAAATAGACAATGATTGTTCAGATTCCCTAGGAGCTAAGAGTGTTACAGAAATGTTTAAAGACTAGAATGAAACAATTCCATCCAAATCTTAGAATTAAACCTCTTTCAGCAATAACTAGTTCAGGATATCTCTGAATAATCAAATATATTAAACCTTGTTCTCAGAGTTTTGATTATCACCTATGACAAATGGAAAACTCAACCTACTCCTAAAAAAGCCTGGATGATTTGCTGTGTTCCATGTGGACCTGCACGTAGTCCTGGTTTTGTTCCTTCTAGTGAGGAATTCTTTGCATATCTCAAGATCTATTTCATTCCATCTATGAAAAAATCAACTCAAGGTGTTTATGAGAAGTCATCGACTTCTCCAGCAGTTCCTCGGAAACTTGACTGGTTTTGATCACCTACTACAATAAAAATCAAAGAATAAATCAATTGAAGACAGCCATAGACAACTACTTGCATATATTTCCCAGATAACACTACTGGAGAAATTATGTTGGAAGTTTAAAGTTTCACTTTGCTCCTAGTCTATGTTGTCTTTAAAGAGAAGGAAAAAAAGGTAGGGGTGATCTTCATTAGTTTTTCACTCTTCTATGTTTGTGTACTCTGTTCTAGTCCAAAACCTGGTAGTATAATTGTGTTATTATTCTATATAGGAGTATAAAAGGCACATCTGAGTGAGAGTAAAAAGCCAGTATGCTAGATAAATAGAAAAACATCCACAAATTACAAATGAGTCAAGTATTATCTTAAGGACACCACCTGTCCACCTTTCCCACTTAAGTGCATTGTAATTTGTTTTGTCATCAAAGCAGAAAATACAATATTTGGCCTATCCCAATGATTAATACTTTAAAGCAAATTAATAAATTCTTATTCATGTAGACTGCATAATGGCTTTTTTTTCTTCATTATCATGGAAGTGGCTGAGATGGGATCTCATTTTATAATGCTGTAGTCTGGTATACGTCGATGGACAGGTTTTGGACCTATATCACTTTAGGATGCAGAAGTTCACATCCTGTGAATTTATTTTGCAGGCTGAAGCTCTCTCAGTGTTGGAAGACAGATCTAATCTTTGCCAAAAATCCCCAAACTGTCTGATACTATGCTGTCATTTTTGGCAAACATTGATCATATTGTGCGTGTGATCCTTGAACCCTCAAATAGAGAATGTTGGAAGGACAAGTTTTAAATTCTTCAGTTACTGTAATTTACTTGAGCTGAAAATATTATAAGAAGATCATATAATTATTTCTGCTAAGGTCCTTATAATCCTGCAGCACTTCATATTCACTTTAACCCTGGATAAATAAAAACAGCAGGTACACTTACCAGGAATTTAGATCTATACATTCTTGTTGTTTTGGTAATAGTTTACTATGCCATTCCCTGTAAAATTCCAAATTTAATGAATTAAAATTTCAAGGAGGATTTTTCTTCTGCCTTGTAACCCAAGTGGATGAAAGGTGAATGTTTCATTCCTTCCTCCATTTGTCAGCCGTAACATTGGAATGAACAGATGGACTCAGCCTATTAAAACATGACTGCATGGCTGGTGTCACTGTAATACCTTTGTGGCTTTTTATGATGGGATGGTCTGCATGGCAGCAGATTTGCAAGTATCACACGGGAGCCACCTTTCTCAAAGAGAGAGAAGGGTCTTTGTTCAGGAGCTTGCAGGGCTTATTAACAGGGCTTAAAAGTAGATGTGAAGGGAGAGGGGGATAATATCAAGCTTGACAATCACACAGTGATTAGGGGGATGGTGTGCTGGTAGAGACCCTTCACCTGCTGCCCCAACACATGCTAGGGGTGCTGCAGGACAATTGAAGTCTTGTATAGATGAGCTGGGGGCTCCTGAGGTAGTAGGAACAATCAAGAAAACTCCCAGGGGATACCTTAAGGGAAATAAGGGGTGTTCCACTAAGAAGGTGATGCAGCAGGAAGGGCTATTAACTGGACAGGAGAAGATTTAGACATTAAGAAGAAATAATTCACAATGAGGGTGCTCAGACACTAGAAGATGACCAGGCAAGTTTTGGATGCCCTCTCCCTAGAAGTATTCAAGGCCAGGTTGGATGGGATCTTGAGCAGCTTGGTCTAGTGGAAGGTGTCCCTGCCTGTGTAACCAGATGATCTTTAAGGTCCCTTTCAACCTAAACCATCCTATGATTCTATAAATCTATTATAATATACGTGATTCAGTCAAGAAAAACTCCTCTGAAGAGCACTATGTTGTAATAAATTAAAAGGAAAAGGAAAAAAAGGAAAAGGAAAAACAAAAATCAGCATTGATATTCTCTACACAAAGGGGCTGAGAAACTATATTGAACCTAAAAGGACATTTATCCACGTGCACTGTTGAACATGCATCCAATCATGTAGTCTTTCTTCCTGAGATCTTCAAAATTCACCTTGCAAAATCATAGTTAAGAATTAGATGTGTCCAAATGTTTTCCTGCTGTGAGAGAAGGACAGATTGCATGTTATTGTAGAGCTTCTCACACTAAAGGTTTGATTTATTCCTGTACCCTTTTCACATTGCCAGGGCAATCCTGTCAGTGATACCATTACTGTAACAGGTAGCATTGCCAGCACACAAGAGACAGGCAATATTCCCTCACCTATGGTTACAGCTCTTGTTTCACAGGGTACTGAAAGAGCGAGGTAGCTTCAGGGTAAAAGTCCTACAGCTCTGGGGAGTGGAGGAGGAGAATATAGTCGCTGTGCCTTTGGTGTTACTTTTACTTCAATTTCAAAAGCCAAGCAATGTCTCCAAAGAAACTTCACAGCTTTTGAATGTTGAAAAGAATAAGAAAAAGATAAATTGACTTTAGCTCCTTCCTCTTTCTTCACCCTTTACCCTTGTAACTCCACTGGCCAACAGACTAAAAAGCATCGTAAAAACTTGTGATATCATTATGCTGTTTAGGGTAGTCAAATACAGTCATCACTGAACAGTTACTTAGCATTAATAATCTTTCCTTAGATGGCTACATTATGAATATATAATTCAACTATAGCTAAAGCAGTGAGTTGTTTGGAGTTAGACACAGAATTTTAAAGAGATATTTCTTCACTACTTTACCTGCTGCTTCCTTTAACCTATCTTTATGTTGTGTTTAGACATTAGGAGTCTTTTTTACACTAAATGTTACAAACGCTATATGACCCAAATTTAAACTTATTCCTTCCCCCAGAAAGCTGTCTCATGTTTCTCAAGAGATTCATGTGATTTTAAAAATCTTCGGATTCCTTTCACTTCATATTTTTATGCTTATTTGGAGCTTCAAGATGTCCTATTTTAGATAATGAAGTTTGCAAATGGCATTCTACATTGCAGAACTACATAAATTGTTATTTCTTTCTCCATGTTTTCATAAAAGTTAAAGGTTCTGATCCCATCTATGTTTGTATCATTATTAGAAGACACAAAAACAAGTATAGCTTTGTTGTCTGTCTAAGTATTCACTAATTACTGTTAATTTGATTAGTACAGCAAATTAAAGCAGAAAAGAGTTGGAGTTTATTCACTGTTAAATTACAGAAATCAGTGAGTTATACAGTATTTGCATTTTAATTAAATCACGAACATTTAAGACTATGTGCTAGAAATACAGATGGAATCTGTGGCTTTATTGAAATTCAATGTTCTTCTCATATTATTTATATTTTTGTAGAATTTTATGTCTGTATGTCTGCAAATATCCATAGATAAAAATGTGGTTTTGTTACTGATATATGCCCATAACCTGCCAGAATTGTCATGAAATAGAAGATATATACCATCTAACAAGCCTAAAACTGCATCGCTAGTAATAAAATAACTTACTATCATGAAGTAAACTTAAAAATAGCCTTTCATCATTAGCTGTTCAGCTTGCAGGCTAGATGTTGAGACAACTTTAGTTTGCAACACTCCAGTGCATGAAGTGCTGTTAAACTGTGAACTGGTTCTCCACCTTAGTGTTTGTGCAATCAAAATTCTAAGTAATAACATTCAGGCATCTGGTTTTCATTCTGAAATTCATTATACAATACTTCACAGGCTGCCTTAGTATAATATGCAGGGGAAGTTAAGAATCTCCCTGGTTAATTCACAGCAACAAGAAAATTACAGTGCAGAGGGAAAGGCAAAAGGCTTCTTTCCAGACCGGTGACCCTTTCTATGCTTGGTACATCAAATGAAAGGCATTTCAAGCCCAAACAGAAGGTAAGGGCCTGCAGTCTTTCTTCAAAATAATAACTTTTTGCTTTTTACTTCTTTGGCTTTTATGGATATTAAGAGGATGTAATACCACTCGTTCTTTTCTGTACAACAGCCAGGATGAATTAGTTCTGCTGAAAGGAAGATTGATACACAAGTTTCATTATCTCATCAACATGAGGGAAATATAATATTCCATTTCCAAAACACAGTCATTAGTGATATTTCAGGAGGGAAGAGTGCTCTTACTCATTAAATTCTGTTCAATTCAAAGGTAGACCTGGCAAGCAAGAGCTTCATCTTGATCCAAACTGCAGCTCTGAATTACCTGTCAAGTGGACACTGTTTAGTTACTTGGACAGGCTGAAGCTGAGACAATGACTACTAGAGAGACCTGGAACATTCTGTCATCCTAATGAAAAAATATGTCTTGAAGAAATGTCGGTTTAAGTTTAGCTCCTTGTGGCTACTTGATGCATCCGGAAAGTCCAGTCTTGTGAGCAAGTACCAGGAGTTTCAGGGTCACACAGTGATGACCTTCACCCATGTTCAAAATTTATCATTAAATTACATAAACTGTAAAGAAGACACAGGTTTTGTTTTGTTGTACAGCTCTCATTTAGGCTAATGGAAGCTGTGTGACTGAATCCTTATGCTAAGTAATGAAATTCTATCCCTTAAATGAAAATATTAGGAGAAATAAGGAACTAATTCAGAGATGGAACGAGATGTTTGCAAAGTTATGGTGCAATTGTTGCTTTCTTTCTTCTACTGGAAATCTACATACGTCAAACACACAGAAAACTGTAAACTGCAGATTATACTGAATATTATACAGCTTCAGACAAAGCTCTGTCTACCCTTGCTGTCATTCTCATTGGTATGTAAAATGAGAACCATACAGAGTGCTGGCTTTAAATAAGTTGAATAGAATAAATATCAACACTAAATAAATCCTATTGCCAACAAGCTGCCAGGAAATGTTTATCACACTTCTGATAATGTTCAAAACTGTCACTGCACAATGATGAATCATAACTTATATTGCACAGATGTTGATCATAAACATTTATCAGACCTCTGACCATCTCCAGAGTGTTGAAAAGACACTATAGTTTGTTGAAGGAAATTACTTTCTCCTTTACAGTAGATTTCTTGACTTAGAGTCTGAACAAAACATGTCTAACTAGTGTTAGATGGTTTTCCCAGAGATAAAGGGAGCATAGATCTCTCTCTGATGTAGCATAAAAATATATGTATTATCAGTTTTACTGTGTTGTGACAATCTTATTATATTGTCTGCTTAATATTTTTTAATATATCTTTGATTTTGTGTTTCCTAATAAATCAAGCAAGGATTTCATGGTGTTAGTGTCACGATTAACATTACCTGTATTCCTGCAGTTCTTATTCATGAGATTTTGAAGTTACTGAAGACTTGATTATGGTTTAATTTGGTTCAGACATAGGATATAGTGTATACTGTTATAGTACATACACACTTCAGTCAAAAATTTAAAAAAATGTTTTCTGAGCCCACCACATAAAGGCCACATTAAATAGACCTAAGTATATTGCTGCCTTGTATATCAGCCTTGCATTGGTGTCTCTGTCAATGGTTTTAACTGTGTGGAGAATGGTGAAATGTATCTGCTTCAGAAAAAGAAATAAACTAGTGAGGATCATACTCCTCTTCCATTACTCTACAACACCGTGCAAAATGCAGCATGGGTTCTGAACTATGCTACTGAAAACTGAATGATGTCAAAAATGAGTATTGGTGCATTTTAAAGTTGCATACTTTTATGTTTTCTTTCCCTAGGTTCAGACATATAACATTATGCTGCTGATGGGAACTGAGAGAGTAACTTAATGGTGTATGACAGAAGAAAATAAACTTCTATCCATTTTTATATCCAGATTCATGCCCTAGATATCAGATCATTCTTTCATTTAGACCTTGAAATATGATCCTAATCCTTGCTGTGATATAGCTATAATGATTTGGGAGTGGGAAAAATTCAAAGACATTGTTCTTTGAGGACAAAGTTACGCTGTAGTTTGCATTATCTTTAGTTTGAGAAAACCTCCTCTGCTATCCTTCATTTTGATTTCAGCAGTGGATTCAGAGCACATTTTCACATTTTCTTTTCCTAATTTTTATGCAAACATTAGGATTCTTATAAATGTCATGTTGAGAATATTGCCATCGTTTAGAAATAAGGACTGATTGTAAGGCATCAGAAATGGAAATTTTTGAATTTTTCTTTACTTTTTTTGTAAGTAAAACCAGCTCCTTTTTTTTTCTGTTTGTTTCTTTNATAAAAATTGATCATTTTGCATCCTCTACTCTGTACTCAGTTCTTTGATATGGAACAATACGTTTTACATGACAGTGTGATATATTAAAAGACTTTAGGCTCAAAAAAATTCACTTCTTGCAAAAGTGTTTCCTCACAGCAGTGAGGTAAAATTACAGTGTTCCCTTACTATTTTTCTATTTCAGTAACTAGAGAAAGGAATGATTTAGTAATGGTTCTAGTAATGAACCAAAACCTGGTTTAGAAAGATGCAAAAATACATACTAGGATTTGCCTGTCACAGTTGAAAAATACAAACTAATGGAAGCTAAAGTGATTCAGTATGGAGAGAACTCTGATACTTCCTCTTCAATGGGATGAAAGAAGGAAGACAGAGACTGTATTTTAGGAGGGACATGTCATGTATCTTGAAGGGTTTAACCTTCCGTATGAAGAGTTTTTCCATACTACTGTAAGTTTTAAGTTATTTAATTTTCTGTAACAGCCAACAACAGAGTGAAGGTACATAGTAAAGAATGTCATGCTGTAAATGGTTTACAAACTGAAAAGAATGATACGAAAAGCAAAGAGAAATAATTGCTGTTAGTTTTTGCAGAGAAGTCCAGAGAAATTAGTAACGAGCATTACTGATGACTTAGACAAAATTATCATATTTGTGTTTAACTCACTTGACTAGAAATTGTGATATTCCTCAGGATATCTGCTATGTGTTTTCTTGCACCCAAAGGAGCCTGTATCCTGTCACCAATTTATTTGCCGGGAATATACGGAGGAAATACAAACGTTAGCACAGAGAACCATCAAAAATGTCATGATTTGTGACACATGCCACAGAATTTACATGTGCAATTACATAAAAAAACCTATGATGATTGCTAATCATGCTCAATTCAATTCCTAGCTGCATAAGGAATTCAGGACAAAAGTCTTTATAAGGATATTTATAGACCTCCTGAAAAAAATAGTACAGAACAGAAGAATTAGCTCTGCAATTAACTTATAAAAAGAAGCTGTATTTCTCAGATGATCTAGTGCAGCTTTAAAGTCAGCACTCTGAATTTCATCTTTACAGAGTATTAAATGCCATTCAAAAAGTAAGGTTTCTTTGTTCCTTTGCTTTCTCTTAACTCTGATGTGGATTCAGTATAACCTAGGTGTGTCCAATGTATGTCTATGTTTGGTTGCTCAACAAATGCTTCTTTTTTTGCTTTATTTTACTGAATACTCTTAGTGGCTACACAAAAAAAAATATAATTCATGAGTATGTTGCCATGGCAATTTCAGATGTTTGGAAAATGACAACACAAAATGTTGTGCCTATGAAACTGGAAATAAGACAAAATGGAAAGTAATATTTTTAATGCAATATGATAACAAAGTAAGTACATGGAAGTCTAGGTGACACTGAAAATAACTAACTACTTATTACTAACCACTAAAAACAGTATATGATCTTTAAAATGAAACAGTAATTTGACATGAAATACTGGTCAAAAAATTAATACATGTATGTTTATTTTGACACTTGATGCTGTCAAGTCCCCTGAAGACTGTTGCCTTTGACCTTAACATTCCATCCTCTGAATATATATATTTTTTTGCAGAACACTGCAGAAATGAGCAAAATATTAGTCCAAAAATTTAACCTCTTCAAGTACCAGCTTTTTTTTATTATGGCCTTGCATGTACAGATTTACATACCATCAATTCCTGATGCAAATATGCAATAGATACTTCTGCTCTGCTCAGTTTATCATGAAGCTGGGAATGAGAAAGAAGAAGGAAATGAGAAGATAGAAATGAAAGGAATATTCTGCCTTAAAACTGGAGAACAACAAAGTTGATGGAGCTTCATTTGGGTCTCTGATATTGAGTTGATTAAGCAATTTACCATATAAGAAAAATTGAAAATTTAAGAAAGTATTAGTATTTCTAGAGAAGAAAAATTTTCAATTGCTTAGTTGTCTCTTTATCTGAATACCTGTCTATAGAGGATTTACATCTACTTGGATAGGCCAAAAGCATGAAATAAGCTTGTTTAGGTGACAAGGAGGTTTTCAGAACAGAGATAATCTTTTAGGAAAATAACATAAACAAACATCCTTTAAAGCAGAACACATGTGGCTAGAAAGAAAATTGTATTGCTTTGTCTCAGTTATGTGAGTCAAGGAATGACCCCCAAGTCCCAGAGCAGTAATGATGTCCTTGTGCGAGGGTTGAAAATTAAATTATCTAATGAGTGATCTCATAACATAATCTACCCTTCACTCCTCTCAGCCTCCTCTGTACCCTAAAGGGACAATATCCAGAAGTAAATCACCGATCATGCTCTATTTTTACACATGGCAGTGCTTCAATATCTTCCAGGCTCATACTTGGTACTTCAGCTCTTTATGCTCTGCATCAGGACTGGGGACAGGACTCAAAAAATATTTCCTGGTTTCAGAATAGGCAGCTCTTTCCAAGTCTTGAGAATGGGTAAGGACATGCCTGTAATTTTCAAAGAATGTGAAAATATCTGAAAGACTTACTGTGACAGTGTTAGAGACTTGTTTAGAGTAGTGGGAACAAAGCCTACAGTAGGTACAGCCTATGCTGTTGTCACGTAAGACACTCAAGAGACATCTATTCTTCAGCATGCCCCCACTTCTTCGAATCAGCTACTTGGACTGGATTTCAGGAACAAAACAGAAAGATAGGTACATGGAATGTTTAGGATTGGAAGGGATTTTGAAGATCACCTAGTTCTACCCCTCTCTGCCATGGGCAGCAATGCCTCCTGCTGCATTGGGTTGTTCATCCAGCCTGACCTTGAGCACCTCCAGTGATGGAGCATTTATGACTTCACTGTGTAATCTGTTCCATTGCCTCACCATCCTCACAGTAAAATATTTCTTCCTAATATCTAATCTAAATCTACCTTCTTTCAGATTAAAAACATTACCCCCATCCTCTCACTATAATCCCTGATAAAAAGTCCCTTCCTCTCCTTCCTGTAGGCTTTCTTTAAGTGCTGGAATACCAATATAAGGTCTCCAGGGAGGCCTCTCTTCTCTAGGTTCAACAAGGCTAACTGTCTCAGCTGGTCTTTGTATGGGATGTGCTGCAATCCTCTGATCATCTTTGTGGCCTTCCTCTGGACTTCGTTTAATAGATCCATGCCTTTCCTGTGCTGAGGACTCCAGAACTGAACACTGCACCCTAGGTAAGATCTTGTGTGAGAAGAGTACAGCGTCACAATTGCCTCCCTTCATCTGCTGGTCACATTTCTTTTGATGCCTCCCAGGATATGGTTAGATTTCTGGCTGCAGGTGCAGATCACTGACTCATGTTGAATTTCTCATTTACCAGTACCTCCAAGTCCTTCTCCTCTGGGTTATGCTCAATTTGCTCTCTACCCCGTCTGTATTTTTGCTTGGGATTGCCATGGCCCAAGTGCAAGACCTTGCACTTGGCCTTGCTGAAATTAATGAGGTTATCACAGGCCCACCTCTCAAGCCTGTGAAGGTCCCTCTGGATGATATCACTTCCCTCCAGCATCTGAACGGCAATACACTGCTTAGTGTTACTGGAGAACTTGCTGAGGGAGGTCTGAATCCCACTGTCCATGTGTGGAGCAAAGATATTAAACAAAACCAATTCCAATACTGAAACCTGAAGAATGCCACTTGTCACTGGTCTCTGCTTGGACAGTGAACTGTTGACCACAAATCTTTAAATTTGACTGACCAACCAATTCTTTACCACCAAGTGCTCCATCCCTTAAATTCATGTCTCTCCAATTTAGAGACAAGAACACTGTACAGGACAAGGTTGAATATTCTGCTAGTTTACCTAGATGGTGACAATTATTCTTCTCTTATAAACCAAAGTTGTATCTGCATTGCAGAAGGCCATCAGATATGGTGGATCCTTAGTAAAACCATGTTGGCTGTCACCAATCACCTCCTTAATTTCCTTGTGCCTTGACAGAGCTTCCAGGAGGTTCTGCTCCATGATCTTGCAGGGTACAGATCTAAGACTGAGTGACCTGAGCAATAAACTGGAACAGATGCTTAAAAACTAGGACCTTATTGCCTTTACTGAAACTTAATTGCACTGCAATGTGGCTATCAATGCTTACAGGCTGTTCAGAAGGGACAGCTTGGGAAAGAGAGGTGGAGACTTTTCCCTTTTTATCAGGAAATGGATAGAGTGTGAAGAATTGTCCCAAAGAAAAGCAACAAACAGATTGAAAGCTTATGGGTGAGAATAAGAGGTCAAGACAACAAAAGGTGCTTCCCAGTCACAAGCTCTCATCCTACTGTGGGACTTTAACCACCCTGACTAATGCTGGAAAACTAGCATGGCAGGATTTAGGCAATGCAGGAGACTGGAGTGCATTGAAGATAACTTCTTAACACAACTAATAGACAGCCATATGCAAGGGGATGCAATATTGGACCTAATGGTCACCAATGCAAGAGAGTTCACTAGTAAGGTAAAGATCAGAGGCAGCCTGTGCTGCACTGATCATGCACAGGCAGAGTTCAAGGTCCTTATGGATGGGTGATGGAGGCAACTGGACATCATGCAGAGACCATTAT
>WAAB01024985.1:0-11069 GCA_013389865.1 Piaya cayana
ATCCCATCCCCCTCGGAGGGGGGGATGATGATGCTGCCGGGGGAGAGAGCCCCCCAGCCCACGAGGCAGGTGGGTTCTCCTTAAGGAGAGGGACACCCCCCCCCCCCCCCAGCCTAGGAGCCCCCCCAGAGCTGGCTGGGGCCGGAGCGGGGTGGCAGGTTCCCAGCCTCCCTCTCCCCAGCGGCGTTGCAATTCAGGTAATTAAAACCCAACCCCGAAGACGCAGGAAACCGCAGGCGCTGGAGGGAGGCTGAGGCCAGAGCATCCCCGCTCCCCAGCCCAGAGCATCCCTGCTCCCCAGCCCAGAGCATCCCCGCTCCCCAGCCCAGCTCCGGGGACCCCGAGGGGCTGAGGGCCACGCCGGGTGGACCCCAGTGAGATGCTCGGAGTCGGGGGGGGGGATGCTCCCACCGGGATGCAGGCGGTGGCTCTCCCACCACACCCGCTCCCTTTGTGGGGGGCTGCTGGGGGGGGCTTTGCCAGCATCGCCCTGGCCCCCACGCCCCATCGCAGAGCGGGTTTGTTTCCATCATAATTCGAGGTGGTTTTTCCCAGGAGCGGTGGAGAAGGCAGCTGGGCAGCGGCAGCTCGGCGGGCGCAGGGAGATGCAGGGATGCAAAGGTGGCTGCGGCCACGCTGGCCTGCGGAGAGAGGATTTCTAACCCTCTCCCTGCTTATCCGATGATCCTATGGTTCCCCCAAGCCTGGCCTGTGGGGGGGCTCTGCCATGGCCCCCTCTGCCAGCCGTCCGCAGGGCGAGAGAGAAGCCGGGGGTGCAGGGGGGGTCTGGGGGTGCAGAGCCCAGGGCAGGTGGGGGTCTGGAGGAAGGAGGTTGGGGGTAGCCCAAGCGCAGCCCCCCGCCTTCATCCAGGGCATCTGGGGACACGGTTCAGCCCTTCTCCCTGCCGGGGCGTCCCCCTGCTAAGCGGGTCAAGGTGCTGGGGGTCCCCCTACCCAGGGGTTCTGCCTCCCTGCCACCTCGGGGACCCGCCTGGGGCGGTGGCACCGCACAGGGCCCCCCCTCCACCTGCGGGTGTTTGGGGCTGAGAGGCTGTTTGCCTGTGCGCGTTACGGTCTCTCCGTGTCCCCATAAGGGCCCTGCGTGGTCACCCCTCAATTGCCACCAGGAGCTCCCAGCCACGCTTGGAGGGACAGAAGGTCCCTGTGGCAGGGACAGCGCTGGGACGTGGCAGGCGGTGACACGCAGCTCATTGTGCAGGGACACCCCACAGCCTGCCCTGTCACGCGGCCGCGGGGACCTGGGGCTGCGCAGGGACAGCAGAGCCTGGCACCAGCTCCCCACGCTGGCCCGTGTCCCCCGCTGCCACCCAGGAGCAGGAGCAAAGGGTGATGATGTCCCCCACCCTGGGGACAACCCTGCTGGAGAGGCTGCGCCGTGCCATGCGCCTGGTTGGCACAGGAGGAGAAGCAGCCGAGCGGGGGTCCTGTGCCACACCGCTGTCACCCCAAAGCCATCCCCATCCCTGTTCCCATCCCTGAGGGGTGTCACACCCCAAGACGGGTGGCACTCAGCTGTCTGTGCCACAGCCCCCGAGCCGTCCCAGCGCCAGGGCCCGGGACTGAGCTCTCGCTGCAAAAATTGGGTCACGCCGTCTCCCCCAAGATTTGGGCCCTGATGCCGCGTCCCCACAGCGGGGACCCTCGTCCCCATCCCACCCGGTGCTGGGGCAGGGTCTGCAGCTGGGGAGCCCTGCTGAGCCTGCAGCACCTGTCCCCTGGCTGGGGGGTGATTGCTTTAATTAGAGTCATTTCATTAGCGCAATTAAGAAGCAGCAGTCACCTGGAGAGCGTTGGAGCTGCACGGTTGCTCCCGGGGAACTGGGGGGGCTGTTTTGCTCCGGCTGCGTGGGCGGCCGGGGGGATCCCCCTGCCCGGTGAGCCCCTGGGGATGAGGGGGCGTGGGGATGCCCACGTGCTGGGCATGGATGGGGACATGGCTGGGGCAGAGGGACAGAAGGACGTGCCCAGGAGCAAGGCAGGGACGTGCTGAGGGTGAGAGCCCAGGCATGGAGACCCCACACCCCACCCCAAACACCTCCGAGGTGCCCAGCTGGCACCTCTGGGTCCTGCACCCCGGGTTTGTCCTCCCGGGAGTGGCCTCCCTGCAGCTCATGCCTTGTTTTAGGCTTTGTCCCCAATTCCCTCTGCCCTGGCAGCATCCAACTGCCCCTCTCCAGGAACAAGGTGTCTGTCCCCGTGCCCGCTGCTCCATCGGACCCCGAGTTGTGTCCCCAGCCTTGGGCAAGGGGGGTGCGACGCTGCACCCCGTGTGAGGTGCGGGGCCCTCGGGTGCTCAGGGTGCCCAGCGCCGCTTGCCAGCGGGTGAGGGATTCCTCGGGGCTGGCTGAGCGCCAGGCTCCAGGCTTGGCACAAACAATCGCAGCCCCAGCGCGCGGCTCCCCAGGGCCCAGGGATCCTCCAAGCAGCCGCTCCGCTCACGCAGCCGCCCACCCCCGGCTCAGGCAGGGGAACACGTGCGCCCGCCGCCTTCCCTGCCCCGGCGCAGGGGGGGCTGCCAGCAGCCGCTGCCTGGCAACTGGGCAGCAGCCCCCACCTCCAAATCCCCGTGGAGGGGGCTTTTCCCGAGCCCGCAGCTGCATCGAGCCATGCAGAACTCCATGCACCGCGGGCATCCGTGCTCCCCGCTGCCGTGCCCGAGCTCCGTGGCCACGTGCCGCGTTCTGGCAGCCACTGCCAAACTCTCTGTGCCCTCCCTACGGGGCTGGGGAGCAGGGAAAGCCTTTTGGGGTGCAGTGCTTGTGCGCCTCTCAGGGACGGGGCTGCTCTCTGAGATAGCAGCAAATGTCGGCTGCTTTCCCTGGCTGCTCCGGCTGGGAGCCTCGGGTCTGCAGGAGGGGTAGGTTGTGGGGGAGAGGTCCGGCCACCGCGCATCTTCTGAGCTTTTGCAACCTCCCTGCAGGCCGACATCGAGCAGCTGGATCCCCGAGGCCGCACCCCGCTGCACCTGGCCACCACGCTGGGCCACCTGGAGTGCGCCAGGGTGCTGCTCAAGCATGGTGCCGACGTGGGCAAGGAGAACCGCAGCGGCTGGACAGGTGAGCGGGGTGGGGGCTCGCCGCCGCCTCTGTCCCCCGCCACGCTGCCCGGGCACCAACACGAGCGCAGACACGCTCGGCCTGGAGCGGCAGCTTCCCGAGGGACGGCTCACGCGGTGCCGCACGCGTGTGGCTCTGTGCCGTGCCACGTCCCCTCTGCGCCCCGCAGTCCTGCAGGAGGCTGTGAGCACCCGCGACCTGGAGCTGGTGCAGCTGGTCCTGCGCTACCGCGACTACCAGAGAGCCATCAAGCGCCTGGCCGGGATCCCCATCCTGCTGGAGAAGCTGCGCAAGGTACCTCCGTCCAGCTGGGCTGAGGGGACGCTGCCCGCCGGCTCCTCCTGACCTCCCCGCGCTCTCCGCAGGCCCAGGACTTCTACGTGGAGATGAAGTGGGAGTTCACCAGCTGGGGTAAGCGTGGGGCAGAGCAGGGCAGGAGGAGTTTCCCAGCAGTCTCCCCTTTCCCAGCAGTTCCCCCCCTTTCTGGCATTGCCCCCAGCCCCACATCCATCCCCATTCCCGGGATGGAGGACACGTGTCCTCTTGCCCCACCACATCCCAAGATCTCCATCTCACCGCGGGGCTGGCTTCTCGGGCACATCTCCCACCCAGCCCTCCCTGGGGGAGGGTCAGGTGGCCCCATCCCTGGCTGGGCTATCGCTGTCTCTCCCCAGTGCCGCTGGTGTCCAAGATCTGCCCCAGTGACACCTACAAGGTGTGGAAGAGCGGCCAGAACCTGCGGGTGGACACCACGCTGCTGGGCTTCGACCACATGACCTGGCAGCGAGGCAACCGCAGCTTCGTCTTTCGAGGACAAGGTGAGTCGGCCCCGGAGTGTCCAGGACCCCTCGGTGCCGCGGCGGGTCCAGGCGACGGGGTGGGGACCGGGGTTGTTCCTGACCCTCCTCCCCGCTAGACACCAGCGCGGTGGTGATGGAGATTGACCACGACCGGCGGGTGGTTTACTCGGAGACGCTGGCCCTGGCCGGCCACGACCAGGAGGTGCTGCTGGCTGCTGTGCAGCCCACCGAGGAGCAGGTGATGGGGCGGCTGACGGCCCCTGTCGTCACCACCCAGCTCGATACCAAGAACATCGCCTTCGAGAGGTGGGCTGGGGGGCACCAGCCCCTCCGTGGGGGTCAGCAGCCGCTTAGGTCTGCCTGAGCGAGACCGTCACGGTGCTCTATCTCCATCCCAGGAACAAATCTGGGATCCTGGGCTGGAGGAGCGAGAAGACAGAAATGGTGAATGGGTACGAGGCCAAGGTGAGGGGCACGGGATGTTGAGCTGCCTGGGTGAGCGTGGTCGCTTTCGGAGGCGTTTCCGTCTCTTAACGTCCCCTTGTCCAGGTCTACGGCGCATCCAACGTGGAGCTGATCACGCGGACGCGGACCGAGCACCTCTCGGACCAGCACAAGGGCAAGAGCAAAGGTGGCGGCAGCGTGGGCAGGACGGGCAGGGCGCCGCGCCGGCTCCAGCCCTCACCCCTCCTCTCCCGCAGGCAGCAAGACCCCCCTGCAGTCGTTCCTGGGCATCGCCGAGCAGCACGTGGGGCCCAACAACGGGGTGAGTGTCCCGAGGAGCTTTGCGGGGCAGCCCTGCGGTCGAACCCCCCCCCCCCGTTACGGTGCCGGGGCTTGTCCTGCAGACGCTGATCACGCAAACGCTGAGCCACGCCAACCCCACCGCCATCACCCCCGAGGAGTACTTCAACCCCAACTTCGAGCTGGGCAACCGGGACATGGGGCGGCCCATGGAGCTCACCACCAAGACGCAGAAGTGAGGGAGGAAGGAGAAAACTTGGGGGGGTCCCCCCTGTCCGGCCCCCCTCGAGCACTGCGGAGACCCTGGGGTGGGAGGGGGGTGTTCAGGCAGGGGGTCCCCAGCCTGGCCCCTGTCCCCTGGCAGGTTCAAGGCGAAGCTGTGGCTGTGCGAGGACCACCCGCTGTCCCTCTGCGAGCAGGTCGCCCCCATCATCGACCTCATGGCAATAAGCAATGCGCTCTTCGCCAAACTGCGCGACTTCATCACCCTGCGCCTCCCGCCCGGCTTCCCCGTCAAGATTGGTACGGGGAGGGGGGGCTTTGTCTCCGGTGGGGGTGGCGCAGCCAGCTTCCCTCCCTGCTTTCTTTTTTTTTTCTTTTTCTTTTTCTTTCTTGCAGAAATCCCCATCTTCCACATCCTCAACGCCCGCATCACCTTCGGGAACCTCAACGGGTGCGACGAGCCCGTCAGCTCCCTGCGGCACAGCCCCAGCAGCGAGGCCCCCTCGCCCAGCAGCGACTCCTCCAGCGTCAGCAGCTCCAGCTCCCTGAGTATGTGGGGTTGGGGCGGGGGACGCGGTGGGGTGCTCAGCCCCACCGACACCCATCTCCCCACAGCCTCGTGCCGGGCGTGCGAGATGGACCCGGCGCTGTTCGAGGTGCCGCGGGGGTACAGCGTGGTGGGCACCCACCAGGACACGCTGCGGGAGGATGAGGATGATCTGCTGCAGTTCGCCATCCAGCAGAGCCTGCTGGAAGCCGGCAGCGAGTACGACCAGGTGGGTGCNGCACTGGCAGAAGCTGCCCAGGGAGGGGGTTGAGTCACCTTCCCTGGAGGGGTTTAAGGTGGACGAGGTGCTGAGGGACATGGGTTAGTGATTGATGGGGATGGTTGGACTCAATGATCCGGTGGGTCTCTTCCAACCTGGTGGTTCTATGATTCTCTGAGGTGCCACCCTCCCAGCATCCCTCTGCCCCCACCCCCAGGTGACCATTTGGGAAGCGCTGACCAACAGCAAGCCGGGCACCCACCCCATGTCGCACGAGAGCCGCCGAGGAGACAGGTTGGTAAGGTTCAACCAGCCCCCAACGGGGGGGGAGCAGGAGTGGGCGCCATCCCCGCAGGGCCCCCCGCTGAGCCGCTGCCACCCCCCAGGACTCCCCAGCACGCCGCGTCCCCCCGTCCCCCAGTGTCCCCAGCCCCGGGAGGGGGCGGCGGGGGCCCCAGCGGCCTGTTCCCCAGCTACGCCGAGCAGCTGCAGTTGGCCATGGCGCTGTCGGCGCGGGAGCAGGAGGAGGCCGAGCGGCGGACACGCCAGGAGGAAGAGGAGCTGCAGCGGATCCTGCAGCTCTCGCTGACGGAGAAGTGACCCCGCGCCTGGGCTGAGCCCCCAACCCCAACAGGGATGGGGGACACGGAGGGGAGCGGGGAGGGGGGAACCAGCCCAAGCACTGTGGAGGGTAAGGGGGGGCTAGGAGGGGGTGCAGGATTCGGCCCTGGCACAGGGGAGCCAGGGTGGTACCGAGCTGGGGGGCTGGGGGGCACCCCACAGCAGGACAGAGTGGGAGTGGGTGACAGGGACCAGAGGGGGGGGCACCCCCACAGACTGTACCCCACCCCGGGACAGCCCCAGCCTCTCCCTGGGGTGCTGCTCGGCCCCTCACCCCAGGAAGGTGGTGGGGGGCACCTTTTGCCCCAGATGGGGGGGGCTGCCAGCCACGTGGGGTCCCGGGGTGCCCCCGGAGCTGGGGGGCTCTCTGCCCAGGCGCTACCAAGTGCACTTACCCGGGAGCTGCTCTGCCTGTCGACACGGTGGGGGGGCACACAGGGTGGGGGGTGCAGCCCCTTCGCACCCCACGGTCCATGTGGGGCTGCACGGCTGCCCCCCCCCCCCCCCTCAGGCACGGGGTCTGCTGGGGCAGCCGAGGGGTTGGCTGT
Source organism: Piaya cayana (assembly GCA_013389865.1). Classification (NCBI taxonomy): domain Eukaryota; kingdom Metazoa; phylum Chordata; class Aves; order Cuculiformes; family Coccyzidae; genus Piaya; species Piaya cayana. The sequence goes on from WAAB01024985.1 coordinate 6,780, forward strand.
GAAAGGCTGCCCAGTGTCACCCCCCCCCACAAACAACCACCCTGCTCGCACTGCCCTCCCCCAGCTCGGATACCCCCCCCCCTTGGCAGCGCTGCACCCCCTCATCACCCCAGGCACTGACCCCCCCCCAAGAAACCTCCTGTCAAATGGTGCTAACCCCGGCCCCCGCTGCTCCCCCTTTGCACACGGGGGGCTGGGGGCTGCGGGGGGGGCCGGGCTCGCTCCCCTGGGACTTTTCATAGCCGCTCCCCCCCCCCCCCCCCCCCGTCCATGCACCCCACAAGCGACATCTGGGCCAGGGCCCGGGGGAGCCCGAGCAGCTCCGCCCGCGGCCAAACACCAATAAACGCTCTTTAATGTTTGTCTCTCTCAGCCTCTCTCTGCGGGCAGCGGGGTGCAGCCCCCCCCCCCCCCCCAGCGCTGTGGTCCCGCAGCCCTGGTAGCCCCCATGCAGCCACAGGTGGCCAAGCCCTTTATTAAAGGGGGACCCAGGAGCAAAGAGCTGGGTGGGAGCACCCGCTTAGGGGGGATGACGGGGCAGGGGGAGGCGATGGGGTGTGGGGGGGGTAGCACCGTACCGGGCCGGGGGGGGTGGGTTGGCAGCCCCCTGTCCTATCACCCCACTCACAGGTCCCCGAGGAGGGATGCTCGGCAGCATCTCCCCTGAGCCCCCCGGATGCTGAGGCACCCCGGGAGCGGGAGGCGAGCGACGCCAGCGAGGGGGGTCATGGTGCCCCCCTTGGCTCCTGGGGAAAGAAGACGGCTCTGGGCTCCTGCCCTCTGCGGGGATTCGGCTTTAATCCCCGGGGAGGGGGCAATCCTGGTCCTGCCCGTGGCCGTCGCGCTAGTCCGTGCCGTTGGTGAACTGGCCGAGTTTGTTCTCCAGGTCGGAGATGCGCTTCTCCTGCGCTTGGACCATCTCCTTCAGGGCACGGATCTCCTCCAACACCTCGTCCAAGGCCGGCCGCTGCGGGGTGGGGAGGGACAGAGTCACCAGGGAGCCCCCCAACAGCCCCAAAACCGCATCCCCATCGCCAGGGCACTCACCGAGACGTCGGGCTCGGAGCCGGAGTGGCTGTGACGACGAGGGCCCGGAGGGGGCTTGTTGTCCAAGATGTTCTTCTTGACCACCTTCAGCTCCCGGTTCTTGACGGGGACGTAGCCATCGCGCAGCGAGATGAGGATGGGCTCCGCGTCCTTGCCCGACAGCCACTCGTCCGCCTCCAGGGCCGGCTCGGGACCCGGCGTGTCGGGGTACAGGTCGTCCTGGAAGAGGTCTGACTGCGGGGCGAGGGAGTTGGGGTGAGGCGGGGGCCGTACCCCCCCACTCCCCAGACCATCCCACCTCCCCTGGGCTCACCTTGCGCGGCACCGTCATGACGATGGGCTCGCACTTGCGCTCGTGCAGCTTGAAGAACCTGCTCGGGGTCGAGGTGGTCAGGGTCCAGCCGCCCCCCTNCAACTGCGTCTCCATTGCCAGGGCACTCACCAAGACATCAGGCTCGGAGCCAGAGTGGCTGTGACGACGAGGGCCCGGAGGGGGCTTGTTGTCCAAGATGTTCTTCTTGACCACCTTCAGCTCCCGGTTCTTGACGGGGACGTAGCCATCGCGCAGCGAGATGAGGATGGGCTCTGCGTCCTTGCCCGACAGCCACTCGTCCGCCTCCAGGGCCGGCTCGGGACCCGGCGTGTCGGGGTACAGGTCGTCCTGGAAGAGGTCTGACTGCGGGGCGAGGGAGTTGGGGTGAGGAGGGGGCCGCACCCCCCCACTCCCCAGACCATCCCACCTCCCCTGGGCTCACCTTGCGCGGCACCGTCATGACGATGGGCTCGCACTTGCGCTCGTGCAGCTTGAAGAACCTGCTCGGGGTCGAGGTGGTCAGGGTCCAGCCGCCCCCCTTTCCCCCCCGCAGCCCCTCCACCTCCTCCCCCGGCTTCTCCGCTCCAGCTCTCACCTGGCGATCTCGCACTTGCTGACATCCAACCCGCGCTTGGGCATGAAGCCCATGCCGCGCTGCGGCTCTTTGCTGCTGTAGGTGTTCAGGTAGTGCACGTAGGGCGCCTCGCCCGTGATCTCGAAGTATCGGATGCTGCTATCGCCCTGGGGACGCGAGGACGGGGTGTCTGTCAGCACTGGTACCCCCAAAGATGGGCTGGCATGGAGGGGGTGTGGAAACACCTCAGAGAGGGAGTTACCTTCCCGCAGAGGTAGACGATGCTGGAGTCAGGGTCATAGAAGGGCAGTAGGACGCCGTTGCTCGTGTCCATCTCCTGCAGGGCGATGGGCTCCTCGAAGTTTTTCTGTAGAGCCCGAGGGGTGGAAGAAGGGTGGGGGTGTGAGTGACAGCCCCCAGACCCCTGTCCCTGTTAGTCACACGCGTTAGACACAGCAGAACCGAGGGATGGAGGCTTGTGTCCCTGGGAGGGCAGTTTGACATGCGACCCCCCCAGAACCCCAATGGGCTGCACCCAGCCTGGTTTTGTCACCCCTCAGCACCCCCTGCCCTGCTTACCTGCACAGTGGGGTGCACCCAGCTTGGTTTTGTCACCCCTCAGCACCACCTGCCCTGCTTACCTGCACAGTGGGGTGCACCCAGCCTGGTTTTGTCACCCCTCAGCACCCCCTGCCCTGTTTTCCTGCACAGTGGGGTGCACCCAGCCTGGTTTTGTCACCCCCCTCAGCACCCCCTGCCCCGTTTTCCTGCACCATGGGGTGCACCCAGCCTGGTTTTGTCCCCCCCAGCCCTCTCCCCACACCCAGCACAGCACGGCACACTGGGGAACTTGGCATCTATGGAAGGGGAGGATGCAGCGGGCACCCCAAACCAGGACACAGGGGTACAGGGGATTGGGGAGTGGGGGGCCAAGTTCCCGGGGGGGGCAGCACTCCATGCGGCCTCGTTACCGGGTCCCACAAGCCCAGCTCCCGCTGGCTCATTCTGGTAAAGCCCGTGGTAAAGATGTGTCCTTCCCGCGTGAAGACAGCCCGCACGGGCCTCAGCCCTTCGTGGGGGGCAAACCTCTCCTGGGGACAGGGGTGGGGAGAGAGTCAGCACGGAGCAGGGGCCGTGGGGACAACGTGGGGGGGTCCGGACGCATCCCCCAAAACAGCCGCCGAATCCTGTTCTCGGGGAGCACACGCGCTGCTGGAAGCATCCCTGGCACCCAGCGCATCCCTGGCTCCGCGGGGCCCCTGGGGCGGCGCGGGCCTGGCAGGAGCCGCCGTCTCGTACCAGGTCCCAGAGGCCCAGCTGCCGCTCGCTCATCTTGCTGAAGCCGGTGGTGAAGATCTTGCCATCGGCCATGAAGATGGCGCGGGTGGGGCGGGCTCCGTCGTGCGGTTTGGTTTTCTCCTGCGCCGATCGTTAGCGGGTTAAAAACCAAAGACAGAGACGGGCGGATGCGGGAGGAGGTTAGTAGGGTCAGTGGGCACAGAGAGGGGAGCACGGAGGGGACGCGGCGGGGGGGGCCACTCACCGCCACGACCTGCTGCTTGCGCGGGTCGATGACGCGGACCTTCTTGTCCTTGCAGGTGGTGACGAGGAGGCTGCCGTTGCGGTTCCAGCCCACGTTGTAGATGAGGTCGGTGTGCATGTCGTCCAGCACCAGCAGCATCTCCCCTGTGCCCACGTTCCACAGGATCACCAGGTTGTCGCAGCCTGCGGAGAGGAGCCAGCGGCGCGGGTGCCGTCACCCGACGGATCCCACCCAACCCCTGGGGACGGTGACCCGGGACCCTCTCACCTGCGCTGAGCAGGACGTTGCGGGCAGTGGGGTGCCACGAGATGATGCCCACGCGCTTGGAGTGGCCCTCGAGCGTCACCACCGGCTCCGTGATGTTGCGCACGGGGACGTAGTCGGGGATCTGCCACACCTTGAGGGGAGGGGGGACACACACACACACAGAGTGGGGTGACCAGGGATCACCCTGCAGCCGAGCGCTAAGCGGCTGAGGGCCTGAGAGCCAATTAACCTCATCATTAATCCCGGCTCAGCTGCTGGTGATGCGGGGATGGCATCCTGGGGTGCATCCCTGGTGCGTGGGATGCTGGGGGGCACAGGGAGGGGGACACACCTGGGACACAGCCCCTAGTGTCCCCCCCACCTCCAGCTATTCCTGGGTGCTGAGTCGCCGGGGCGGGTATATTTAGCACAAAGTGCTGCATCATGGAGAGAGCAGCCGCCGCCAGCGCATGGCACCGGGGGCTAAAAATAGGCCAGTGACACTTTGCAGGCGGCGAAGGCGGGAGGGATGCTCCTGCCACCCCCTCTCTCCCTCCCTCCCTCCCT
>WAAB01024986.1:5116-16664 GCA_013389865.1 Piaya cayana
GGCACTGGTGAGAACGCTCCTTGAATACTGTGTTCGGTTCTGGGCCCCTCACCACAAGAAGGATGTTGAGGCTCTGGGAAGAGTCCAGAGAAGAGCAACGAAGCTGGTGAAGGGGCTGGAGAACAGGCCTTATGAGGAGCGGCTGAGAGAGCTGAGATTGTTTAGCCTGGAGAAGAGGAGGCTGAGAGGAGATCTTATTGCTCTCTACAACTACCTGAAAGGAGGTTGTAGATAGGAGGGAGCTGACCTCTTCTCCCAGGTGTCAGGGGACAGGACAAGAATGGCCTCAAGCTCCGCCAGAGGACCTTCAGGCTCAACATAAGGAAAAAAAATTTCACAGAAAGGGTCATTGGCCATTGGAACAAGCTGCCCAGGGAGGTGGTTGACTCACCTTCCCTGGAGGTGTTTGAGGCACAGGTGGATGAGGCACTGAGGGGCATGGTTTAGAGATTGGGGGGAATGGTTGGACTTGATGATCCAGTGGGTCTCTTCCAACCTGGTGATTCTATAATTCTATGATTGTATAGGTGTAGGATATAAGCTGTGATCTTGTATTTTTCTTTTTTTATATATATATAGCCTGTGATTTGGATTTTAACTGTAAATCTTGACATTTATAGGTACAGATTTCAGGTATCTTCTAGTAAAAATTGCATTACAGGGGAAGTAGTAAAGTTTCAAGTACTAATTTTTTAAATTCCTTAAACTGAAAATTATTACAATAAAATACTCCTTCTTATCATTATGCTATGAAGCATAATAAAATACTGTTTATTTGGTGTTGACTTTAAAAAACATTAAATTATTTGTGGGTAATTTTCAGGGAAAAATAGTAGAAGTAAGAGAATAAAATACTATTCTAGAGGGAGTGGAGATTAAACATGTAAGATATGAAAGGAAAAATTAGCAATTACTGAAACACATTGCATATATGAATAAGAGTTGGCATGAACTGTTCCATTAGGATTTTATTCACTCAAGCTTTACAAGTTTAATGCTAAGAACTTGAAACTTGATAAAAAGTCATTCTTTTTGGTACTGTAGCTTTTATGCCCCAGTCCTGTGATAACAATAACCTTTGGGGTTTACTCAAAATCTTTACTTTGAGCTCAAAGTCACAACAGTTTAGAACAAGACCTTGGAAAAAGGCTGCTCCCTTACAAAGCAACAATAGCCCAAAAGCCATAAACAGACAATGCAACTTGACAGAAGGTTGATTTGTACAAATAGCAGTAGCCCAAACACGGTCACTGTCACCCTAAAGTACCAAGAGGCGAGGTAGATTGCAAGAGGAAGTGAGGTAGATTGAAAAGAAAGAATAAGAACAGGGAGGGATAAAAAAAGATAAAGAAACAGAACAGAAAAAAGGGGAATATAACAGAAAAATAAACACCACTCAAATGGATCCAGCAAAGTGGAAAATGTGGTCCACAGGACAGCAGGTGCATGTACGTTTTTTTGGAGCAGGTTATTTACAGGGGAACTCCATCCCTTATTAGCATACAAGGCACACAGAGGAGGGGTCTTGCTGAATTTGCATAGTATCTCTGCTTGGAAGGTTCTTGAAGTGATGCATGTGTAAGAATGCCTTCTGGGAGATTCTGGAATTGGGTCTTGAGGTTTTAGGGGTCAGGTGCAATTCAAGAGACCTTTGGCAGAATAGCCACACTGGAACTCTTTGGGCAGGCATGTGCATTGAGGACAGCTCTCCTCAGCCCAGTCAAAGGCATTTAGCAGTTTTTGCCTGTTCATAAGGTGCAAAGTCCTCTCCCTTCTCTCACCAGACCCCACCAGACATAGAGGCAGCAAGATGCCAAACAGATTAAATCCTCAAGTACACAAAATTTTGCATTAAGGTGTGTGTTTAAGGCACACAAACAAATAATTCAGAACTCTTACAGTATTTAAGAAATTAATTTAATGAAGTAGGTGAAATACAGGATGTTTTATCACTGTGGACTTATATAAACAGAGTTTTCAACACTGTAGACATAAGCAATAAAACTTTTGCACATTAAACAAACAGTAGTATATCTATGATTTGTTAAGTCAGAAATGTTTTTAGCTTTCATGTATATCCACATTACTTTTACTTTTAAGACCAATGCTTTCATAAAATGGTGTACATATATACAAACGTGCACACTCGCTCATGTTGTGCATGCTTTAACCCTAAACTGATGTTTTGCTTCTAATATTCTTTTTAGAATAATAAATTTCACAAGATATATCCTTTGAACTAGATCTTTATTTTTGCACTCCTCATGCATCGTTCTTTGGAAGTTGTCTTCAACATTAACATAATTTTTTAATGTGTTTTATTTAACACTCTCAACACCTTATTCAGAATAGAGTTAGAAAAAAGAAGTCTTTGTCCCAAAAAATTTTAATATTTTTTTTAATATTTTTTCCAATTAATTAACCAAATTGTGTTTATTGCAATGAACAGTAGGTGATAAAAAACCCTGTTATCCAAGGCAAAGATTTCTTTTTTGTACCCCTTTTCTGGCTCAAGAGAGATGTTATGTGAATCATGTTAGAAACCTCAGACTTCTAGGTTACTTCTTTTAGAGATCTGAAGACCTGTATAAATGAAATACAAGAATTTATCTTAAGCAGACAGGCATCAGGAGCTGGTACCTTTGTGGTAAAACACAACTACCAAACTGAAGAAAGAGAGGGAAAGCTCCCAGACCTTAGTAAAGTGTGCCCAAAAGGGCTGAACATTACTAACCCCGCAAATGAGCTTTTCTGTTTTCTCATTCTTGTTTCCACACTGTACTCATGGTGCTTTATATTTCAAGGTGAAGAATTTTTTTAATGCTCCAGCTATGCAAGTGGCAGACAATATTTTCTTAGTTCCACCTCAGACAATGGGGAGAGTGAGCTTGCATCACTGTACAGTTATGTAAGGATAAGAAAGAGATTACTCTCTGGTTTGCTTTTTACTTAATTTGGCTTACCAACAGGCAGTTCCAATCATGTTCTGTGCAAAACTTTTCTTGGTGGGTTCTGCAGCAGAACCTCTGCTGTTATTTCTCAGGAATGTGATAAGATATATGTTCTTCAGGAATGTCTAAGCAAACACATGACTAGAAAACTTGGAAAGACTGGGAAAGATTTGTACATAATACGCCATTACAGTAATTTGATAAGAACACACCTGGAGCTGCAAATCTGAAACAATTTTTAGTATTTGAGATTTCCATATTAGACTAGGACTCAGATGTACATCAACAGCCAAACTAAAACATCACTTACTAGTTTGTGGTAACTCAGTAATAGAGAAATTTTGCATAAATTCCATTATCTTTATTGCTAAAATACTTCAGACTTTTCCAATACTGCATTAAAAATGTGACTAATATCTTCAGTCTTTATGTTTCCCAGGAGAGAAAGTGGTGCAGTATGAGTGCAATAGTGTTTTGATTTCAGTGGCAGCGCTAGCTGAATTTTCTCCAAAAGTCAAATAAATCTACCCATAATGCAATTATTGACAGAAGAGATTAAATTATCAGGAAAGCTCTTATAAAATTAGGATTCCTTTTAAAACATCCTTATTAAGCTGAAAAAATTCTAGATGTCTGTTGTATAGTTACAATGTAGAAAATCACCAAATATAGCAAAACAATATGGTTTTCCACATTTTGATTGCTAACATTTATTATCTTATTATGCTAACATCTATTATCTTATTATGAGATATAAATTATAACAAAATAATATCTTAGACATTTCTTTTTAAAATAAAAGATATTTTAGAGCCAATTAATAAATCTTCAAATGCAGTTTTAACAAGAGATAAGAAATATGTTCAGTTACTTGTAAAAATTAGTGTTGTAAGGTACAAACTAGGGTAACTGCCTGGATTCGATAATCTATAATGGCATCCTTTAGCATTTTAAAAAGGCTGGGACTATTAAAGAAATCTACATTTTGAAAATTCTGTGTTTCAAAACCTTTAAAAGAGCAGTTCTTTAAAAATTTTATCACTTCCTAATCAGTATCATTGTTTGCCTCTGAAAACCTTCAGTGACATGTAAAATGGCTACCCAGGAAAGAAAAAAGTGCTTTTAAAATTAGTCAATGCCTATCTATTTTTCCAGAGTAAAAGGAACTAAAGTGTACAGATCAAATTACAGCTAGAGTTCCTTAATTCATTTAAAATTATTCCAATATTTTGTGGTTTTCTTTATTTAATTACTTGCTGTGCATAAATTGATGTAACCTGAGTATTCATTATCTCAATGCAGCAACAAAGACTTGGAGACACTGAAGCTAGTTGTCTTGACATATGGGATAATGTATTTTGTTCTTGATATAAAACAACAAAATGTAAACCAACTTTTCTTTCTTATAGATGTTACTATGCATCACTAACCATGAAAGGCAAATATATGATTGCTGAAAGACAGGTGACTGGCAGCATTGTTAATACTGTTTATCCAAAAAAAGAATTCTTGAGAGACGTGTAGCAGACGTGGTACTCTGTTATATCTGTGACTAACAAGGGAAGCATGGAATGAGGTTGTTTGACATATATTGGCAAAGATTTCCATAAGATAGTTCACAACCAAGATTTCTACTAGGAGATAAAATGTTTTTTTCATAACTTTTTGTGATCAGCTGCTGAAAATTTTCTGTTAATGAGGGTTTTTTTCCTAAATACAGTATATATTTATATTAATAAATCTTCCTGGCAGCTTTCCTGAAATGCTAAAGGCAAAATGGCAATACTTGGACCCTCCTTATAGAAAATTAATATTCACTCTTTATGCTCTTTTGGAAGCCCATAAAGTTGTCAGAGGAAGGGAAGAAATTACATTTAAAAGACACGCTATTGCTTCCCATGATCTCATCTCTTTCACAGCCTTTAGAATCTGTCAAATGTTCAATGCAGGCAATGCAGAAATACAAAAGGGAAGTATCACCTTCCTTACGAAGTAATGTCAGACACAATAGCACAAGTAAAAATTTGGTCCTTACACATTCTATGGTGGATTTAGGGTGGGTATACTGCTATTTGGAAGATAACAGCAGCACTCAGTATGTATGTTTTCCCCTTGCAGTGAAGTATTAGACTGCACACTGTACTCTGAATTTCAGCAAAGCAATTTCACTACCCTCTCTGTCCTTTCTATTTAGATTTCAGCTGGATACGTATTTTTCCAGAAGACACGTTTGAAGAGATTTCTATTTTAGGTTACTGTAAGCTAGATGTTTTTAAGGAGTGATCATATACTCAAAATAGCTGAAATGGTGGTAGAAGTATTCCTGTACCCATGCATGTCTATAAAAATCTTCCTTTGACTAGGGATCACAAGCACTACAAAAAGGTAAGCTGTAATGTTTGACATTTCAAAGAATTATGTATTTCAGAAGTACAGACCAGTAGTTATGGAAGAAAAACCAACACATAGACCAAATATAGGAACTTTTCAAAATTTCTGATCCATCTTAAGCAAATCACATAGACTCAAGCATACAAAACTTTATGATTGCATTAATTGTATACAGAACTTAGTATGATCTTTATTTGCTTATTTTCAATAAGCATGCTTAAAATAAAGCTAAGGTGTAAAAATTATGCAGCATAATTTAAAATTTTGTTTCTGAAGTAGCACAGGAAAACTTGTATTAGAAATGTGTTGAGATTATTATTGGTCTATAACAAGTGACTTTGCCTTTATTTTTCCGAAGAATCTTCTTGTAACTGCTTTTAGAAATAATTAGTTAAAGACAGTTATTCAAACAACAAGAATCTTTTACGTTTTGCATGAAATAGTGTGGCAGTTGCACTTCTGTGCAAAAAAATTAATGTGCTTACTTTTAACTTGCATGATAATGCTTGAGTCATATGCTTCTGTATTTCACTGTAAGTGCATGAATGAGATTGTGAAAGCTGAAGCTTGCTTGCTCAGAAGCTCTGCATGCATTTATGCTTTAAACAGTTATTTTCAAAACAGGGATCAAGTCTTCAGAGGCTCAAACACCTTTAATTTAAGAATTCAAGTATTAACTCTATTTAACTAATTATAACAAACTGTACTTAGTCGATAAGATTGCAGTTGTGTGCATAAAAGAAAACTGAAGAATATTAATAAAATTTGTTCCGCGAAGTAATTGAACTGTTCATACATAGTTGTCAAAATGTTTTTAAGTGCTTGATTTAAAAGAAACATTGGCAAAGTTAGAATTCTTTTTCTCTCTCCTCCTACTCATTTTTATTCTCTGTTACTTCTTTAGGTGACATTTTTAGATACAAGTATGCTGACTTTCTGAGGTGCTGAATATTTCCAGATATCTAGAAAGTAAAGAGGACTAAAGTCTGTTCATTTTCATATTGCAGTTAAAGTAACTGAAGAGTGTGACTTGAAATAAGATCGAAAATATTAAACTAATTGGAAGGAGTGAGATGAGATAGATAATATTTCTCAGAGAAGTTTGTAATTTGTCTAAAGGAAGAAATGAACTATGCAATGGCCCAAATTCTGTAAAGAACCTTTTACTTTATTTAAGTCATGTCTAAGAAAACGGACAATCAAAAACCTTTAATGCATGGAATTTTAAAAGATGAATCTTTACATTAAGCAAAATGGAGAGCAAACTAAACCATTGATTTATCACTGTTTTCTAGATAGTGCAATTATTCATTAAAATATTAATACATTTTATGCAAGACATCCACTTTGTATTTTATACACCAAACTTCTATGAATTTAAAAGCGGCAGATAATAAAATAAATAAACATAAATAATTTGATTTTTTCTTGTTCTTTTGCATTATTCATATTATGTCCTTACTCACTCAAGGGCTTAGTTATTTCATTCTGAATAATTCTGAAGTCTTGGAAGACTTTCACCTGAACAAGGCTTTCAAGAACAAATCAATCTAGATGGGAAAAGGTAATAGAACAAGTATACTCCACAGAGGAAGACTACAGCATGCTACCTACCTAAATTCTGACCTCTGTTCTTAAGATAATTTACCTCTTATACTGTCCTCTTCAAAAAAAATGTGCTTAGAAAAAAATTGTCCACTTATCAGAAGGCAAAATACATGAGGCAAAAAAGGAAGTTCCTAAGATTAGGACTTATAAAAACTGATATTTTTAGGCAAATACTTTGAATTATACAAAGAAAATTCTATTGCTCTCTCTAGTCTCTCAAGGAACTTTCTCAGTTTATGGAAGCAAGGACAGCATAAAACTAAAGTTACCTTCCACATTTATGAAATAAATTGTATTCTTTGTAAGGTAGTTATGAAACATTTAATTAGTTTCACTTAATTTATACTGTACTTATGCAGAATATTTCAATGTGTTCTAGGGGAGAAATTAAAAAACCCCTTAAGTATAGCTCCTCTAATTAGTAGGATAATGGAATGATGGGTTTCATCTCTATGTGCTTCTAAAAATCTGTGCTCCTGAAACTCTAAACAGTGAAAACTGGCATGAAATCAATATCACAAATTACAGGCAAATGCAGCTGAAGGAGTTAGGAGAAACATGATTCCAAGTTTGTACTAAATAATAGTAGCATGTATATGTGCATATATACAGGTATATATCTCATAATATGGTTTGTTAATTCTATTTTAGTGTTAAAATGATGTCTAAACTCAAGCCAATTATTATAAAGAAATTTGTCAATTTTTATAAGACTGGCTCCTAACCTAAACAACCATGGAGTTTCAATATGGTGTTACACTGCTCTGTATATGACTTTCTGGAGGGTCATTGCTAAGCAAATTGGATTGGAATAATTTCAGAGGGAATAAGCTTTGTGTGTTCATTTATATTCTGGGATGTTTACAAGTGCTGTGTCATGCCCTGATCCATGAGCTACATGCTCATGTCGTCTTTCTTTCGTCCTGCACAGTGGAAGGAAGGTTGTTTGTCTCTTTATGCAGCAATCCATAGTCCAAGTAGGTCACTCTCTGGGTGAAATGAAAGTGTAAAATTTATTCTGCCTTTGAACAAAATAAACAGACCAAAACACTCGGGTGCACAACCAAGATACGGAGGACAACTTCCCAAAGTTGCAGAAAACAGATTCCAATCTGGTCCTATTCCACTCTGATCCCTGAACACAGCAAAGGTCACTCAGTTGTGATCTGACACACTCTGATGCCAGTAAAGAAAACACAGTAAGATAAATGAGAGAGACGGGGAAGGGAAAAGGAAAGGTTCACCACTTCAACAGGCAGCAGCAGTTCCTCAGGAACACATGGTCTCTCTGGCAGCAGCTCCAGAAGCAGCTTCTTCCGGGCTACATGGTTTAGGGTTCTGACTGGAGTGATGACCATGCACACCATGTAGCTCCTTGCAAATTCTTTTATAAGGCCAGTCCATGTCCCTTCAGTATGTAAGGGGGTGGTCTTGCCAACTGTGTGCAGAAGCTCCTTTGGGAGGGTCTGTCCAGAGCAGTGGCATGGGGGTATGTGCAGCAAAGGGCAGGGAGGGCAGATCTATTTTTCTATAGCTATTTATTTCCATCTGTGACAAGAAGGGAAGCATCTCATTGTAACCATATTCTTATATATTAGATTAAAGAAGGTTTTTCTATCTTCTAAATTGATTGCAGCCCAAGTCCTTCTGCATCCATGCACCGGACCCCTGCTATCAATGACAAAGTTGTTTATCCTTTCTTCCCTATTAAAAAAATCATTGATTCATACTAAATATAACGTTAAGAGCCATAGTAATTGAAAGCTAAAATGTACTAAACAAGTACCATCAAAGCAAACACATTGCTCAAAATCTACTACAAACCCTGGCTAATCTCCACACTACTTCTCTGAATCACAGATCTTTATCCACATCTGGCAGTAGTGATGAAGTCATATTTCTAAATATATCTATGCTTTAGAAAAATATGCATATTGACTATTTGCTAACATTAAGTGGAATTCATGTTTAGCAATAACATGTAATCATGTTTTATGTGTAGCCATACTTGGGGTCCATGTACCCTTCTCTCATTTCCTACTTTACTGTTTCCTTCCATGCAAAAGTGTTAACCTCTCCATGCATGACGGTTAATATATTTCTGCAAAATGAGGAACCCTGCGGCCTATTTGGAATTCAATATATCAGTGTGTGCAATCTGGACACCATGTGGGAAATCAAATCAGAAGATCTTTGGAGACAGGAATTCAGGACACAGAAAAAGGACCAATCTGGGGAAATAGCAGGTAACTGTGCAAAGCAAATTGGGAACTTGTCATGGGAGCCAGATGAAATGATTGACCTATATTTCCACAAGATATGGAAAATAAACTTCTAAACAAACTTAAATGGACTAGATAACCCCAAGGTGGGAGGCATCAAATATCTGAGTACAAATTGTCCTGGAATTTTGAGTTTTGTTTGAATGTCCTTATCTTCCTGGAGGGAGAATCTTGAGAAATATAGTGTTCTCAGTTCTGATTAAGAATACAGATCTATGCTGTCAGTAACAGTTAGTCAGAGTTCCCTTTAAGGCCTGCTAGACAGACCTTTCAAACTGAACAAACAAGGTGTATGACTTGGAAGTACAGGGACTGGGCGTCATCTTACTACCAATTCCAGGTTTAGAACCTAGATCTTCAGCATTTTGTAACTACCATCCACTTTTTCTCCCTCTTCATCTTACTTCTTCCAGTTCTCTGAGGCCTATAGCAATGCTGTTAATTGCTGTTTGTTTTGTCTTCTATGACGTTTGCTATTGTTCAGCCTTCCAATCTCAACTAAAGGGGTAAAAGAGCTCTCTTTCAACTCCATTTCTGTATGTGCTGCCTCAAACATGTTGTCATGTGATCCAGGAAGCTGTATTTTGGCATTATGTGGAGAAGTTATGTAAGATATTACCTTGACTTCCTTCAGCATGCTCTTATGTTTTGAATGTGCTGTTCTTCCCACTTCTTACTTATTCTTTACTAAGAAAAGAAACAATTATTTCAATCCACCCCCCTAGTCTGAATGCAGGTATACTCCAATGCAGGAATAGATTCACTGGATGTTATTGGTCTAAAAAAATTCCCACCACACACTGTACATGTACATGAAGAAAAGAATACAGATGGACAACTTCTCAAAAAAGCTGCAGAAGTTGTAGAGTAAATAACCATTCTATATATGTTGGAAGATCTTTGAGACAGTATCCAGTATGCAATATTTTAAGCTTAGGTAAGTAAAACAGTTTCCTATTTTCTGTTTAGCAAAGGTATTGTCATCATTTTTTTATCTGAAATGATGAGTGTATACCAAAGAGTTCACTGTTGGAAATCTCTTTTCTGATTTTATATTTTTACTGTGTGGGAAAACAGGCATGAAAGAAAGGTCAGTAGTTTTGCATCTGTAGTTCTATATTTGCACAGGTTGCTAGGCAATGTGAGAAAATCATAGCTCTTAACTGCAAGATTGTGTTTTCAGACATCAATTATTAAAAAGAAATCAACTACTGTACTCAAGTAATAAAGTTGACTACAACTATTTTTCACTAGTATTACTAATCCTTCACAATTATTAAGGGTAATTACTTTTGTTTGGTACACATTTACTTCAAAATGGGTGGGCCCTTCCCCTCCATGGAACAAGTCATATATTTTTAATAATATGATGATAAAAATCTCATTTCCCCTCTTTGAACTTAGAAAATTGATTACTTATCTATGCTTTTCCTTCAACAGCCATTGACTCTCATGATATACGTCATGCGAGTTATCAGATTTAAAGAACATGCCATCTAGATTTACTGCTGCTGTTGAAACAAAACACATGATTCTGGCTAGCACTCAAGATATGTTAGTCATTTAACATAGTTCTGGCAGGGATTGAAGAAAACATCTCAAAAGATTTACAAACTCATGATATCAAAGTTTTGGGCCTGAGTTTTAGGATGGGTCTGCAGAAAGAAATATCATACGCAAGGGAGAAGGAAAAGGAGACTGGAATCAGACGAGGAGGACGCTGCCTTCCCTGGGGCACTGTATGGGGCTCTGCCTACATAGTGACTCAGCAGGGCGCCTGGGGATGTAATCATGGTAAGGCGGAAGGTGAAAGAAGCTTCTTTTCTGGCTCACGGTGTCACTTCGTATTATGCATAATGGATGAACATGAAGAAGCACAAGATCTAAATGTTTTGGAGGCTGTGCGTCACTTCAGAATTTCTTATTCTTATTTTGGCAATCAAGATCAAGTCCTTTGAAAGCTCCAAAATTGCACCAGTGAGGGAAGAGGAAATGGGTTTATGAATTACATTCTGATTTGCTGTCTCAATATGTTACATGAATGACTACTTGTAAGAAGAGAAATTAACGTGTCAATTCACAATTTTTGCTTCTGTGGCATTATACAAAATTCTGAATGTCCTTTAACCCCCTCTTTCCCCCTTTTAGTACATTTCATTTAGTAACACACTTGAATATTCTTCTAGTAACCTAGATGTCATTTACTATAATTAAATGTCATCTGAGTCAAAGTCCTTCATGATTCCTTCCTATTTCAACTTGGAGCTGCTCAGTCAATGCTCTGAATGTTTATATCTCAGTGAATCATAGAATCAT